>JAUPFN010000019.1:13807205-14109705 GCA_036924255.1 Apodemia mormo | reverse complement strand
TCCTAAGCATTTTTATTCAAGGTTCAAAATTCTGACTTTTATTATAAATGACAGCAATTTCATTTTTAAAAAGCTGTATATTTTAAAAACGATGATCGATTTTCATCCTTCAAATGGCATTCAACAAAATTTTTGAGCTCTTAAATGTTTTTGAGCTATATAGGATAAAATATGTCGAAGTAATATCAAAATTTGTTATCAAAAATTTTCGTTATAATAAATCCTAATAAAACGATTTTCATCCAATTGACGGTATTTGACGCTATTTATAAAGAGAAAAGTTGATTAGATTTTTTAAGCGAATCGATGTATAAGCCTAAGAGTTATTTTAAAAATATTAAGTAAGTTTTATATAATCAGCAAAATTTTATTATTCAAAAGTTATAACTTTTGAAAACTTGATTCGATTTTGATTCTTGAAACTACATTTGAAGTAATTGTTTTAAGTACCACAATACTGTAGAAGGTTTGACCTTCAAACAAGTTTTGGTCAAAAAGTCTCTTATTTTATATAAATATATTTTATATAAATAAAACACTTTTTCCTAAATTTTCGTCAACGATAACTCCCAAACGGATAAACCGGTTTTGATACAATTTACGATATTTGACGCAGATTTTTAGAAAGAAATGCTGGTTAGATTTTTAAATCAAGCAGTGTATTAGCCGGAAAGTTATTTTAAAAATATTAAGAAGTTTTCTGTAAACAACAAAATATTAATATTAAAAAAGTTGTAACTTTTGAAAACTCGATTCCATTTCGTTTCTTGAAACTAAATTTGACGTAGTTTTTTAAGCACTAAACTATTGTGGAAGGTCAAAAACAATTAGAGAAATTACCAAGTTATATCAAAAAACAAATTTCTAAAGTTTTTCGTCAACGATAGCTCTTGAGCGGAAAAAAACCGATGTTGATGCAGTTAATGCATTGATCGCAGTTTTTGTAGGAATAGAGCTGATTAGATTCTGTACCTAATCTATACATTTATGTACTTAGATTATACAAAGTTATTTATTTATGTATGTTATTTATGTACAAAGTTATGAGATGTTTACATATACACATCCACATATATACAGGCGTGCTGACCTCATTGTGAAAATAGTCGGAAGAGATTTCTAGAACCTCAAAACGTGGAGATCTGGTGAAACTCGATTTTCAAAAAACGGGGCAAAATCAGTTACTTCCTTATCTATATACCTACGTAGCAGAAAGTCAAAAATAAAAATCCATGCCTAAATTGGAACAATGCAACTCAATGTATCAAAATTTTCCTGTTACGTCACTAATTCACGTGCGTTGCGAAACCCATTAACGATATCCTATATATCCAAACTAAAATTATAAATGGGAAAGTGTATCTGTTTGTTTGTCCGTCTTTCACGGCAAAACAGAGCAACGAATTGACGTGATTTTTTAAGTGGAGATAGTTGAAGGGATGGAGTGACATAGCTTACATTTTTCTCTTACTTTACGCGAGCGAAGCCGCGGACAGTATAATAGCTATATTGTATTGTAGCTAGTAGTAAATAGTAAACTAAATTTTAAGCAATTTCGTAAAAAAGTCACGACGTGTCGCTTTTAAGAAAGCGCAAAAGAAAGCGTGCCAATTAAACCGAAGTTCGGCCGAAATTCGGCCGAATTTCTTATTTTCACCGAATGTTCGGCCGAAGTTCGAATTCGGTTCAAACCACATTCGGCCCATCACTAATATATATATATATATTATATATATACATACATATACACACATATACATATATATATATACACATATACATATATATATATATATATATATATATATATATATATATATATATATATATATATATATATATATATATATATATATATATATATATATATATACACATATATATACACATATATATATACATATATACATGTGCGAGTGTGTGTTCGTGCGTGCGTGCATATGTGTGTGTGTATGTGTGTGTTTGATTTGATTAATGAGCTTATTATAATGACGTGTAGTTCATTATTGTTAATTCGATATAATGTCGTTTTAATTTAAATTTAATATTTTTTCTGTTATTTCATCTTTTAGTGTTTTGGGTATTTTATTAATTAAGTTTGGTATCACGTAAATTAAACGTCTTTTTCCATATAGGTTGTTGTATATAGGTAAAGCAAATCTTTGATTTCCAGATCTTCTGGCGGAATACGCGGTATGAGGTTCTAGTAACTGTTTATCAAAATAGTGTTCTAATAATAAAGCTAATTCAATTTTTTCATGAATGGGTATTATTTCACAGAAGGCAAAGAGATTACGGTAGTCTTGTTTATATTGTATTTTTATTTTGTAGGGAACTAGTTCTTTTAAGATTCGTAACTGTATGGAAAAAATTTTGTCTAGATGCGTTCGAAATGTTCTACCATAGCTTGTCAATCCATAGGATATAATAGATTCAGCTAAAGATCGGTATAGCATTATTAATGTTTTATAGGGTATTTTGCCTTTAATTAAAGAAAATTTAGCTAAAATAACTCTTAATTTCTCACATACATAATTAATGTGTTCTTTCCAATTTAGTCGATCATCGATTACTAGTCCGAGATATGTGTGTTTTCTAACCAGATCAATAGTGTCACATGCACAGGACATCGGATTATTACTGAGGTCTAAATGAAAGCACTGGTGGTTATGAGCTATGATCTTAGGTTTAACGGCGCTTCTGTTTTGACTTGTGCTGATATACATTAGTTTGGTTTTTTTAGCATTGAGTACTATTAGTTTCTATGTAGTAAAGCTGTTAGTTTCTATGTAGCTATTAGCATTATTATTTTGTTCATCAAATATTTATTGTGTATCTTTGTTCTCTTTTACAAACTTCAATTTATTAATTAGGTTAAGGTTTTAGTTTTTTATGTTATCTATACAATTACTATACAAATAAAATTGGACTGTCTGTTATTATATTAATATAACCGCTTTTTACCAAATGCATATGGATGTATACATGGTACATGTACCAAATTTTTTTTTACAATTTTTGTCTGTCAGTTTGTTCGGGTTTATCTCTAAAGCGGCTGGACCGATTTTGCCAGGACTTTCACTGATAGATAAAAGATGTAATAAGGAGTAACTTAGGCTATTTTTGTTTTATATTTTTTTTTCACGCGAATGAAGTCACTGGCATAGCCAATTTTTAATAAAATAGAATGGCAAACAAGCATCTTCTATCGGGAAATGGTGGTCCTTGCTTATTCCCATTATATTCTATAACAAGCTGCACCCTGTAGCCCGCTGCACTGTAAATATTTTTGGGGAATCCCACTGGTAAAACAACAAAAAACAACAATGTATTTAGTCTAAATAACTGATGTAACTTAAACTCTGCACCAAAATATAAAGCAGTTGTGCCAGTCTAGGAATAAATAGAAATTGAATTTGGAACCATAAACAAATCAACCATTCCCAATGCTTTTTTGACTGAATGTATGCTACCCCCAAAGAGTAGGTGGTCCGCGGAAAGACATAATATATTTTCTTGTGTGATCCACCATCAGCTGGTCTATAACTACGTTTAATAACACGAATCGTTTCATGTGTGCAACTACGTTGATATCATTGAAATCAGTGAAAATAGAAATTTAGGTGTAATTGATATTAAAACGCGAAGAACAAGAAAACTTGCATACCGATATACAGCACGAATGAAGCTGACAGGAATTCTTACCCAATACCTTTAGCGTTTGTAATGATACCAATCGGTACCGCGTTATCAATGATTTTATATTTATTTTTATATATTAGATAGTAAACCAGCAGATGACTCTCCCGATGAAAAGAAAAAGCCATCGCTTATAGACACCAAAGATGTTAATGGTGCGTTGCTATCCGTGTGACGAATGGCAATGCCACATTTTCTACATACCTACTTTATCTATCGGCTACTTCACTCTCCAAAACAATTACAAGCATTGACGCTATTGCGGCAGGGATAGATATAAACCCGGGCGAGAGTTTGCGGAACTCTACCACCTAGTGGTCTCGGTGGTAGTGTCACGTATACTGTATAGCTAATAGGTCGATTTTTACAACCTGCCTAGCAGAACGGCAATTGGTCTATTCTTCAAAGGAGCCCGGACGAACACGGAGAAGCCTGGACCAACACAAATCAAATGATCTTCGTGTTGATACAGGCATCTCGTTAAGGGCAGAGAAGGCTATCCGCATCCCAAACATCGTGACTATTTACTCACTAGGTGATGGAGTTCTGCAACGTCTCGCTAATACCACGTCTTCACCCATTACTGCTAAAGTAGTAGCAATGCTTGTCTCTATCGTGTTCTGATTTAGAGGAAAAGGTAGCCGGTAAACTCCCAGACCACAGGAATATTAATAGACACGCCATTGGGATGGAAACGGGTCGCCGCTATATAAGCAAACGCTCCTATCACCGTCAAAGGTGTCATACATTTGTAGATATATTGTATCGTAAAAAAGTAGAAGTAAGCCATGTTGCACTGTTTTATGGTACCGAATGAGATGACAAGGTTTAAAAATTACCCTCGAAATGATTTTATTTCATTGGTAGGTAAGTAGTATAACTCTGTATTTTGTGTGTAATTGCAAGCTACACTGACAAACTAAGAAATTGCCTAGAAAGGCGTATCCATTTCATCTGTTGATAAACTTGTGCATATAGCATTCTATCCCTGCCAGACAAAATGAAACGCAACATCTCTTTGGTGTATGTAGGCGTTGGTCACCTCCTATAAGGAGAATCTTCGCTTGTTTGCTATTGTATTGTGTAAAAAAGACAGATAGAAGATATTATCGACTTTAGCTAAGATTTGGTCTACATTCAATGTCCACCCAAATAAACGCTTTTAAGAGGATATTTTTGACGTCGATTTTCCTTTGAATTCTGACAGGACCGAATTCACCCACATCACTTGTATAGACTTTTCTGCTATTGACACGTTTTTGCTTCTTAATATTCTAAACGGACATGACATTCTCGAAATTTAGTTTAGACTAGCTGTGCACGTGTCTTCGGCCGCGTGAATTTTTTTGAAAAAAGTAGCCTTTTTTTATAGCAGAGGGAGCAAACGAGCTGGTGG
Source organism: Apodemia mormo (assembly GCA_036924255.1). Lineage (NCBI taxonomy): Eukaryota > Metazoa > Arthropoda > Insecta > Lepidoptera > Riodinidae > Apodemia > Apodemia mormo. Next base: position 14,104,610 of record JAUPFN010000019.1, on the reverse strand, counting down.
TGCACCTGATGGTAAGTGATCACCGCCGCCTATAGACAACTGCAATACCAGGGGTCTTGCAGCTGCGTTGCCGGCCTTTTAAGAATGAGTAAGCTCGTTTCTTGAATGTCCCTAAGTCGTAACCGTTCGGAAACACCCCCGAGGGTAATTGAGCCTAAGCCTAAGTTACTCCTTATTACATCAGCTATCTACCAGTGAACGTTCCGTCAAAATCGGTACAGCCGTTCTAGAAATTAGCTGGAACAAACAGACAGACAGACGGACAGACAGACAAAAATCGTAAAAAGTATTATTTTGGTATGTGTAACGTGTATACATATGCATTTAGTTAAAACCGGCTATTTTAAAATTACAAAAAGACACTCCAATTTTAGTTATTTGTATAGATTTATTTTATAAGGTCGTAGAATAAACACTAACAAAATTATTACTATGATGTAACTGCAAATTATATTACGTAAAATGTTCATATATGTGGTAGAAACTCATGTTTGTCTTTTAAATTAAAATTTGGTATAGGTTTTATTTCTTGTACTAGCTGTTGCCCGCAACTTCGTCCGCGCGGACTTTGTTTACTCCACACAGCTCCTTCCCCGTAGGTGATAGCGTGATAATATGTAGCATATATGTTGACCCGACCTGTTAGTAGTATTCATGCAAAGTAGTTAATTTGAAGTAAATCCATGCAGTACTTTTTGAGTTTACCCCGGACATACATTGACTTTCCTACGATTTTATTATATGTATAGATGACCTTCTATTTTTGGAATTATAATCGCAATATCCGAGTATCATAACTTCAAGTAAAATTTTAATGTGGGCGGCAGCTCTATTGCTAATCTGACGGCGGGTCGGCTTGAAAAATGTCCTGACTTCGTTTGCATACAATAACCGGTTGTGAATGGCAGTCGGGACTCGGGACGTGCTTTGCTCAGACTGTGGCACTGTTGACTTTAATTTTAATTTTAAAGTCACGTGACCGTTTCCCACACATTTCTACCAAAATATAAAGCGGTCTACGAATAGGGTTACCAGAAGATAACATTTTACCAACATGTGGATTTTTGACGAAAAATTGAGATTTTTCATAATGATGCTTTCACGCATTAAAGTGGGATGGGATCCCGATTCGATGCCTGGGTTACGCAAAAGAGAATATTAAAGACGTTACGAGTAAAAATCTCAGTAGCGGCTACGAATTGGGTGTTTTGACATCTCTGTACTGTGTCGAATTAGCAATTAAATTTTCAGTGCTTGTCACACAAAAAACGAAGGGTAGTTGTGACAGGTCGGTCAAAATAACAAGATGGGGGTGAATCATCATGACCAATCTATACAATCGACAAACCGGATCGTAAAGAACAGAGCGTCTAATAACATTCAGTTTACTCTGTTTACCCCGAAAGGGAATACGGTGCAATGGTATTTATTTTCTCAGTCAATGTAAACTGACTTGAAAAATGATACGTCATTTTTAAGCGCAGGCACATTATGTTTGAATGAAAGAAACCAAGTGAATAACTATTTTACAACCACAATCAGATTGATTTATTAATAAGACCCGAAACGCTTAATCTGTTTGTGTACGTCGAGCAGCGAATGCAGTTTATCATAGATATAAACAAACGCTAATGCATTTTAATGTAAACAACTGCTTTAGTTTAGACATTATGCATTTTTATTATAAGAGGCTTTCATAGATTTACGTCACACAAATTTTGTTTTTCTTGGACCCCTCCCCCCTTCTTATATAATGTGTCTTTTGAATCCACATCGGGTAAAGTTGTCATACAGTCGTTGGCATATTTTATTGAAAATGTCGTAAAACATTAGATTTTTTAAGAGTTGTCTCCATTGCTTTTAATTTTTGCCTTTTTGTGATACTTATTATCTTATTTAGTTTTTGTCTCATATAATTTTGGATCACAATTAGTGCATTTTTTTTGTTCAATCCTGACTTTTATATTTAAGCCTGGTAACCCTATATACGGAAGAGAATGCTTTTTTAGCGCCAACAGGAAGCGGGAATATTAACGACCGTCTGAAAATGACCTTTGTGGCTAGGAGTCAACAACCGGTTTTGGACCCTAATTTCATACAAATAAGATTTTTTCGTGTGATATTATATTTGAAAGCAAATTTCGTGGGTTAGTTTTATTTTAAATAATATTTCAACTTAATTTACCATGACGAGAAAGCATTTTTGATTCAATAGGAATATAGTGCCATTTTATTGAAAATGTATGTTATACAATATTGCGTACTATTGAGTTATTAGAAAAATAAAATATATCATTGGACATTAACAAGTAGGTGACTCTCCTGATGGAAAAAGATTATTTATTTATTCAGAAAACTCACAGCACTTTAACACAATAATGTTGTAAATCTAGATAACAAAATAAGCCAATTAAAAGTTTTCATAATTAGACAGCAGTATACTTACAACAAACACAATGTGTACAATATAAAAATTTGACTTGAAAGTTAGTTTTCAAAAAATAAGTTCGGAAGAATACGCCTTATTTGAGTTTGTTTCATGTGGAAGGGATCGATATCACTATTAACTTTATTAAGACTACTAGCTGTTGCCCGCGACTTCGTTCGCGCGGACTTCGTTTACTCCGCACAGACCTCCCCCGTAAGTGATAGCATGATAATATGTAGCCTATATGTTGACCCGACCTGTAAGTAATATTCATGCAAAATATGAAGTACATCCATTCAGTACTTTTTGAGTTTACCCCGGACATTGACTTTTCTACGATTTTATTATACTTAATATGTATAGATAAGTAGCTCTTATTATGAAAGTCATTACCATTTATTATATAAATGGTGCATTATCTGGGTGACGAATGTATTTGCCGCATTCATATGTATCAATGCAATATTTTTCTTTATTTCTCAACCGAAACACGTCAGTGTCAAGCACTAACGCTCTTGCCGGAGGAAAAGGTAAGGCAGCGACACCTAATCCGGACAAGAGAAAATTATTAGGTCTATCCTTGGGCTTTGATTACAAAAAATACAAAGTAAGCTAATATAATCACGCTTTTTTATATTATAAGATAGCAAACAAGCAAATGGCTTTCCTGTTTGGAAGACATAACCATCGTATATTGACACAAAATATGTTAATAGTGCGTTGTTATCTTTGTTTCGAAATCTTAGTGCCACATCCATAAGATTATCCGCTACTTTGTCCTACAAATCGGGACACGACAGTAAGAATCACTAACGCTATTGCGGCAGGAATAGTTCAGGCGGTGATGCCAGACAATACAGAACTCTACCACCGAATACCTACGATGATAATGACTCGCATAGCCAATCTTTCGCCTTTAGGAATTGCCTGGGATCAATACGGGATAAAATCTCATAAAAATGCTAAAACTTTTCTTTACATTTTTGTGAGGCAATGTCCCCACGTCTATAATTATAAATGTCTATGTGCATTCAGTCTTAAAACAATCATTCAGTTAACCAAAAGTTTTCGAATTTTAAAACGTTTAACAAAAGCATTTTAATGCGTTCGCAATAAATTGTTTACTTAAAACAGCCCATGGAGTGTCGTTCAAAATGTCAATTGTTTTATTACAATACGCCAGCTGGTCCACTAACGAAATTCGAGAAACTTCCATATGCTGCAGGCACAGAATTCCATGCTTTGTCCGACTGAACGTAGTGTATTCAAACATGTGCAGTTGTAAGAATTCAATGGTAAACGGTAAACTAAAAACTTCACTCTAAAAATTCGTTTCAATGAACTATAAACATTTATCTTCACGACAATCATGACGATAAATGTTATAGTCAAATGTAGTAGCCACATCACGACAAGCCCGCTGACTTTTTTCCGCCGGATCTTCTCTCTGTGTGGCCGCGTTTCCGATCCGGTAGTAGTTTTTAAAAAATTGTTAACGTGTCAAAATACTTGTGAAAAGTTTCATTGAATAAAATACTTCTGATTTCTGATTTGTATCGTTTGCAAATCTAAATGTCTCAGTGGTCTATTGGTCCAATGTCGGTGTCGACCACGTAAGGTTTCGGGTAAGTTTCGCGGGACCAATTCAAAAATGTGTTTTTTCAGTTTTCTGATAAAAACAATGTTGCCAGGGATTGGAGAAATGCCCGGTTGGCAATAGGCTTGCTACCTATCACATTGTGGGACTAAGTATCTTCGACTAATCACGGATGCACTGGTTGTACATCTATCTCCTCGAAGAGGTAGGCCTCTTCGAGGAGATGCTCTTTTTTTTCAAATCTGAATTAAGATTACATAAAATAAATACAGTCACAAATATATATCTTAAACAATACGTGAAGTTGCATCTTGTGCTTCCCCGATTAGCCAATGGTGTGATGGCCAACCTATCGACAGGTCCGACCCATATCCAACCTCGAGCAAGTTCTTTTCCCCGTGTTGGTCTCGGGCTCCTTTGAAGAATAGGCCAACTGCTTTTCTGCCAAGCAGGTCGTAAAAGGCGACCGATTGGTTTTACGAGTCACTACCATCGTGACTACTAGGTGGTAGAGTTCTGCATTGTCTCGCCCGGGTCAGGTACCACCGCCTTACCTATTCCTGCCGCAATAGCGTCAGTGCATGACACTGGTCTATACGCGATGGTTGATTCTTTCCATCAGGAGACCCATCTGCTTGTTTGCTATCTTATAAAAAAAGTTATGTTCAAGAAAAGATAAACAAAAATACGATCGAGCTTTACAGTAACCTTAAGTAATAAAGTTGCTACAAACAGATGGCCAACTCTACTAACGTGCGAGCCTAATGGTCAATTTAAATAGCACGAGCTTCGCCTGCTTCCTTTCACACACTTCCGTGCGATTTCCCGAAACGACTATCAAAGATTGTAGGAAAGCAAAACGAAAGATTTTACGCATAAAAACTTACTTAGACTATTTGCCCGTATCGGGATTCGAACATGGCATATTAAGCTTCTATATCGAAGCCAGTAGGGTCATACGAGTACATTGCAGAACTCTACCCACGATGTCAGTGACACGTTTGTCCAATCGTCCTTTTTTACGATTTGTCTTAAGGGAAGACAGACGGCCTGTTCTTGAAAAATTTTTTGAAATGCTGGATCAACAGGAGCTCCTTATAAGAAATATTTCTGTATGAATACTATACAAATAATAAAAGTAATTTAAAAAATTAAACCGTCTTCAAATTTCTATCAACTGTAGGACCCATATTAAAAAGACCGAACCGAGTTTGTTGATATTTGGGCTATTTCCTAAGTTGGAATATACCTGATTTAAATCAAAAGTAATTATTCCAATATGGCTTTTAGTTCATGGGAAATCTGTGGACAAACATACAGACATACATACACTTACGAAATTTAGTACACGTACTTTAATAGTTAAACCGATCTTCATACTCAAATATTATCCAATTCCAATCTATATTAATCTATATTATATAATATATTATTACATATAATACTAGCTGTTGCCAACGACTTCGTCCGCGCGGACTTCGTTTACTCCGCACAGCTCCCCCCCCCCCCCCCCATAGGTGATAGCGTGATAATATGTAGCCTATATGTTGACCCGACTTATAAGTAATATTCATGCAAATTTTGAAGTAAATCCATGCAATACTTTTTGAGTTTTACCCCGGACATAAATACAGACAAACGGACAAAAATTCTAAAAACGATATTTTTGGCTTCGATATCGATTGTAGATCACACCCCAAGTATTCTTTTTAAAAAATATCAATGTACAGTTTTGACTTTCCTACGATTTTATTATATGTATAATGTTACGTACTTCGGGTTTGTAATTGTAAGAAAACACCACTTTTATTAAATCCGTGTATTTACAATACAAATACATACAACACAAGACAACACAATGTAATACTAAATACTCTGATTAACACTAGTCACTCACTTTACTATCACTAAACGTAACCGTCTACACAATAAAACACTTCTCGCTTCGCACGGGTCGCTTCAAGTATCGCTCTCGATCGCTTGATAACAACTGCCCTGTATTTGTCAACACATCTCTATTTATACCCAGGGTAAAGTTCTACCTAGATCCAGAAAAATCTAAATGTATCGGGAAACAATGAATCACTTCTTATTGTAAACAAGTTATGATTCATAAATACTAGTACACGCTACTTTCAACCTTATGCCATATACCACAAAGTCCATTATGGCATAGCTTAGGTCAACTATTTGTTTGTCAATAGGAATTGCTATCTCTTTCTTTTATTTCTAGATCTCTCCAGCGTTCCAATTCTACACGTTTCTAGATTATTTGTAACAATAATAACATTAATGCGAAGCTTTGGATGTTTGGATGATTGGATGGATGTTTGTTACTCAATCACGCCAAAACTACTGAAAGGATTTGGATGAAATTCGGCGCACAGGTAAATGATGACCTGGAATAGCACATAAGCTATTTCACTATTTTTTATCTCGGAAAAATGAGTTGTTCCCGCGGGATTCATCAAAACTTTATAATGCTGCGGGCTGCACGTTGCATTATAAAGTATTACAAACATACATGTCTAACTGATTCTCGATTGATTTAATAAACTAAAAAGTTTTATTATTTTAAAACGTGAAAAATGTTTTGAATCTTGTATTTTATATTTACTGGCGACTCACTTTTACTCAATATTTATTAGGCATCAAGGGTATAATTGTTAACGCATATGGACAACACATTTAATGCTGCAAAGAAAAAACATTAATAACCTCGACGGCTTCAATTATGTAGTTATTTTTAGACGTTTCACTTTTAATTTCGTTTAAAGATGCGTCTGTTGTTCAATTGACCGGTTTGCCTTCGATTTAGAGTTTCGCTGAAACATGTTACAATATTCCTGTTTATCTGAATATATTTGACCTGGTTCACCGAGTGGTTAGTTTTTACGCCTAATGAAACCAATCAATATAATCCCCGATAGTGTCAGGCACATTGGTGGTGAGCATTAAGGATGCATTTTGGTAGACAAAGACATCAGATGTGTTCCTGATAACTGCTAACTAATCCATCTTAGTAAGATGTCTGTGACAGAGTAAACAACATTTTATTCCGATTATCCAAGTTTAGCCGGTTTCGACCTGGACACACTTTTTATATTTAACTATCAAAGCTTTTAAAAAACTGACAGAATTATTCAATGGCGCCTTGACTTACAAATGGTGGCACTAGAATATATTTTAGTAGTATCTAAAGTGTCCTGACAAAATCTTAGTTAAGCATAGCTGTCAATTTTCTTCAAATTCTGGGTTGTGAGGAATACACCCATTATCAAAAAAGTAATAATATAATGTTTCAAAAATTTCCAGTTTAGTGCCAAAATTAAGTCATTTAACTTTTCCTTAAAGTAGACAACTTTTAAATTAGGCAAATATTAGAAAAAATATTTATCAAAATATATATTATACAATGTAATAGTTGCACATATATAATCGTAGTAAGCTACCAAATATTGCCTTTAACGATCGGCCAGTTTTTTTTTACTTACCCTATATTTCAGGGCGTGGATTTTTATTAGGTACTGGCTGTTGTCCGTGACTTGGTTACTTGGACAACATCACTTATTTTTGCTTAGTCGGGTATAAATGTAATCTATATTACTCCGGGATAATATAGGCTACTTTTATTTTTTAAATTAAATAATAAAAATAAATAATAATTATTATTTATTGATAAATATGTCATTAATGATTAATAAGATGTATTTTGTTAATTAATTTCTTTATAGTAAATTTGATTGAGGGACAGATTAGTTTATATCATATCATAAGATAGCGAACAAGCAGATAGCCTAAAATAAGGCACATATTCAGTCAGCCAGTTTTTTAGATAAACTATTTTTTTTGTTTTTCCTTAAAATATATGCTTCATTCAGCATTCAAACCTGCACCTCATACGTCTATAGCACTGCCGTTACTGCTGCGCCACTGAAGCACCCAATTAAAAAACTACAAAAATCTATAATATATTTTGAAAATACGGATAATGCTAAAGTGGCGCCATCAGATTTTGCAAACTTATACTTGTCTTGGGTAAAAAATTGAGACGATAGATTAAAAATTTGCGGCAAATCGATTACTTTTGCTAATACAGGAGCGTGGATGCGTGTTGACAGTGATGAATTGAAGCCATATAGACAAACTGTCTAGATAACGGTAATATATAGCCTGTGTACATTGCACCATAAATGAGATCACTCTTGATTGCTGAATAGATGGAAAGACGACTTTGTCATTTTATTTGCACATTTTTAAGAATGTGTGTCACGTTCCATGCATATCTTCTGCGCTTAATGATGGTTCATTTATTTTTAACATGTCCTTCATCATGAAATAATAGTAATCACGCTGGTTTGCTTAAGGATTAGGCAGGCATTGCCATTGTCGCATTTGTCAACTTTTATGGCCTGCCTATAGATCATATGAATACTAATAGACACGCCATTGGGAAGAAAAACTGTCGCCGCTCATAATATATGCAAACGCTCCTATCACTGTCAAAAGTGTCATATATTTGTAGATATATTATATGGTGAAAAAATAGAAATAATCCTTGTTGTTCTGTTTTATCGTACCAAATTAGATGACAAGGCTTGAAAACTACCCTTGAAGTGATTTTATTTCATCGGTAAGTACTCTGTATTGCTGTGTGTAAATGCAAGCTACGCTGGCAAACTAAGAAATTGCCCTGAAAGGCGTATCCATTTACGCAATTTACGCCATCCATTTAATCCGTGGGCCTACCTCTCTGTATTAGTGACAACCAGAATCGTCATCTTTATGTACTTTTTCGAGGCACTGAGATTCTAACATACCATAGACCAATATTTCCTAATCTTTGGATAGACATGGACCGCGTTTAGACTGGTTATCATATTATGGACCACTTGGGACGGACCCCACTTATGAAACCTGCTCTAGTCGTTTTTTTTCGGAAAATAGGAAACACTTTGTCCGACTCGGGAATCCAAATGAAGACCTCAAGATTAAAAACTTAATAATGTGGCAGTTCACTCCTTAACACAGCTGCTGAATGCCGAATAAATATTATTTAAATCATACGTACTACTGATACTTGAGACCTTAATCTACATAATATATTAATATCTACATAATATACATCTATATTAATATAATAAATGTGAATGTTTAGATGTTTGGATGGATGGATGTTTTTTACTCAATCACGCAAAAATTACTGAACGGATTTGGATGAAGTTTGATACAAAGGTGTGCCCGGAAAAATGAGTTTTGTGAATGATGAAAAATGAGAAATTGAGATTTACTAAAACTTTATAATGCATCGCGCTGGGAGTTGCCTTATATATTCAATGACGGTATTGATATGGCGACAATTTACTCAATAGCACTTTTGTCTGCATATAAGTTTTGTCGCCTATGAGCTTGATATCCGAAGCAAAGCCTTTAGATTAAAGGTATTAATTTTATACGTTCTGCGTACTTCTTCTTTACTATTGAGGTCGGCATTGCCGTTGTAACAGTAAAAACAGTGAAAAATGGAACGAACTCACCGAAAACTTGGAAGTCAGAGAAGACCCGTCCTCTCTCGTCTATCCAATTTTCTACTATCGAATCGAATCAGGGATCTCATGATTTAAACCGAACAGGCAACGAAGCAGTCAACAAATTTTTTAGATGGAAAAAGGAAATCTTATTTTTTAATTAAACTCAGTAACGCAGTAAAAAATAAACGAAATAGGCAGAAATTCAGGTTGTTTAGTCCAGATTTAACACATACGATATTTATCTCGACCAATTACTAAATATATAGTGTTATATCGTTGGCAGCGTGTGTCACATACTTTGTCTCTACAAAATAAATTTACTATTCAATTTTCGTCACCGTTCATATATACTACTATTATAAAGAAATAAAAATTGTTTGTTTGTAATAAATTAATTCAAAAACTACCGGACAGATTTTAAAAATCTCTTTCATTATACAGCTTCAATATCGCTGAGTAACTTTTTCTACTTTTTACCCGACTTGCTTAGTTAGGTAAAAACTTAAAAAGTAGCCTATGTTACTCAGTGTAAGGAATAAATGTTCTTGGCTCATGCCAACGAAGTCGCGGGCAATAAGCAAAGTAATTAATAAATTGCTTGTAAAGTTAAAACTTCAAAGAAACATTACAAAATACAAATAAAACGCATATGATGCATAAACAATTTATGAATACAGAATTAAAACTACTTACTAGTGTATACAGATTTGTATGAATGTAAATATATTGTTAGGTGAAAATAGCTTGATGCTTATTATCCGTTTATTGTGTTAAATAGGTCGGCGGTCGACAACCTGCGATTTCGTAATAAAGTCGTAAGTGCTTGTTAGCGCTTCTCGAACTAGGTGAGCTCATGGTACATAATATAATCTATAATAAGTATATGTATATTTCGCAAAATACATAGGATTTTATATCTAATGGTTAGCCTTTTCAGCTCTGGTTATAAGGCTCCGGGTACAAGCTAAATGCTATCTTTTTTTTTGAAGTGAAAACTTCTGTAGGCACGTCAGACGATTTTTGGCACGGTAAAATCTTATGGGGTCGCGTCAGCAACATGCTAATCCTTATATATGTAACACTACCGTACTCGTGTATATCACTGAACTCCTAAACGCTTGGACCGATCTAAACGAAAATGGTTTAGATTCACAATTGAAGCCGGTAGTTGTCGCTGCAATCAGGGTCGGGTAGACACTGTCAGCTAGTGTTTAAAATAAAATTCTGAAATATTATTTTTTAATATAACAATCAGTTTGCAAACTGAAAAAACAGTTTTAAGTTTTTCCTTCTTTAGGCAGTCCTTATGACTGACTGACTATGAGAATGGAAAGAGATCGGAAGAAACAACGGTAGAAAGAAACGGATAATTCCACCTTATTACCGTTATGTAGGAAATCCACTATACTGCGATTTTTAGGCAGTTAGTGCCTTAAACGACTACTCTATGGAACCAATTGCTAGATGTTTCCGAACTGACACGATTTGGAGGCAGTCAAGAAAACAGCTTACTATTACGCATCAACAAGACATCGGACAAAGGACCTCAAAATATCGGGTTTCGCATCAATTTTTGAAAATCAAGTTGTCAGCAAAACTTGATTTTCAAAAATTGATGCGAAACCCGTAATTTACTTGGCAGGAAGTTAAAAGCATACAAGGGAACAATGTTGATTCTGGTTTACAGAAGTTACAGTGATGAGAACGAGAGGTGGGCCCATTGCCCTTTAAAAAAAATACAAGGGGACAAATACTATAGGTTTCATTGCGAATTACGCAAACTGACCAAACTCGGGTCACCACTGTTGACGGTTTCTCGGCTGGTGAGATGGTTATTCTCATCCCGCATTTGTCAACCTTAACAACCATTGTACTCTTATACACGGAATCAATATTGTCGCCGCCGTACTTATTAATTTCGTTTTTTCCAAGTCAAGGCAGACTTTTAACAGACTCTTGTTTGCTACTGATATTTTTCTAAATAGTATTTTTGTCTAGCTGAAGATTCGAACTCGGGCCTTTTCTGAGATTTAACGATTTAAACTCGGATTATATAGCGAAACAGGTGATATATTGTACTATTTAATTATTATTTCATTTTAAACACTTGTATTGTTTCACGTTCACAAACTATATAATAATTTATTTTTAAATAAATAGCCAACCGGTTTCAAATTTTACTGCATCTTCAAGGCTGAAATTGAAATGTGAAACCGGTTGGCTATTTAATTAAAAATAAATATATAGTTTGTGATCGTGATACGTATTCAGACAAATTTAAAAATCCATACTTCCATACTAATATTACGTATATAAATGCGAAAGTCTGTCTGTCTGTTACGCTTTTTAGCATGAAATTTGGCATGGAAGTAGTTAAAGATCCGGGGTCAAACATAGGCTAATTTTTTTTTTCAAAAATCAACTCCTAAAGGGTTGAAATAGGGGATGAAATTTGTATGAAAAACTCTACTCGCGAGCGAATTTGCGCGGGTCAGCTAGTAAAATAATAATTATGACGGAGTTTCACCAAGTGCCGACGATGGAGAGTGTAAATTGTACTATATATTTATCAATATACTACGTATTAATACGTAGGTCACACTATAAGTTTTGCATAACTTAAAAAAACAACATGTTATAACCAAAATATTATGTTTATTGCTTTTCAAAATAATCTCCTTTACATTTTAAACATTTTTTCATGCGATCAAACCATTTTTTAAAACAGGAGGACCACAGATCTGAAGGCATGTTTTCTACGTGCTGATTGAACGCTATCACTGCCTCTTCGGAGTTGGTAAAAGTAAAACCTCTCATCAAATCTTTGATTTTGAGGAAAATACAGAAATCACAGGGGCTATGCGCAGGATGAGTGACGAGATGTACTTTTTCGGAAGCTAAAAATGCCTTTGTTTTGTTGGCCGTGTGTGAAGAAGCGTTATCAAGGTGCACTCTCGCCTTTTGGGTCGTTTTTCGCGAACTTTTTCTAACACCCTGGGTAAAGAAATGGTAGAATACCACTCGGCATTAATCATTTTCAATTCTTCGTGTAAAATTTTCTGATTTTGGCTCATACCAATCCCCAATAGTCCTCGAATTGTCTCATAGGTAATCCGGGGTTTTTTTTCAATTAACCGCTTAACAGTAGCCTCATTTTTTTTCGTGGACGGCAGTTGAAAGCCTCCCTTCACGAAATTCGTCATTTAAAGAAACTCGACCTCTCTCAATTTCAGCAAACCATTGCCTCACGGTGCTCAAACAAGGTGCTTCTCTCCCAAAAGCATTTTGAACACGAGCGGCACAGTCTTGCGGAGAAAGAGAACTTTTAAAATCATAAAAAATCATCGCTCTGAAATCTTTTCGACTTAATTCCATTTTCATTGCGTACGTAGAATTTTGATGTGTGATAAAAAAACCATTGACAAATCATTTCCCCCCCATTTTTTTTTATTACTAAGAATGTTGCCACGTTTTAAAAATATAACATTCGAAATTTAAATAGTTCCGATTAGCTAGAAGTGCAAAACTTTTAGTTTGCCCTATGTACGTGAAGTACAAACTTTAGATCACTTTTCAACAATTGCGTGAACGGTGGAGTATGAAATTTGGCACAGTTGACGTTTACATTACAGAGGACTACAACAAAGTTAATAATTTTAAATAAAATGGATTAGAAGTATATCTATATTAATCTATATTATATCTATATCAATACTATATATTATAATATTATAAATGCGAAGGTTTGGATGTTTGGATGGATGTTTGTTACTCAATCACGCAAAAACTACTGAACGGATTTGAATGAAATTTGGCACACAGGTAGATGATGACCTGGAATAAGCACATAGGCTATTTTTTACTTCGGGAAAATTGGTGATCCCGCGGGATTCACCAAAAACTTATAATGCAGCGGGCTGCAGCCAGTTAATCGTAAATAAACATCACACACACTGCATTCATGTGACATACATGATGAAATACACATATGTATACTAAACTATTTTCTTTACGGCTAAAGTCATTTGTCAAACTTAAAACAGATCTTTTTTCGTGAGATTGTATAGTCTATGGTCGAATTTCGGCCACAGGTGATCGCTAGTATAGCTACAACCACAGAACACTTGTACTCTCTACGAGAGGCTATAACTCGTAAGTTTGATCGGTTAAGTTTGAGTAAAGATCCGAGTATATCGGTCGTATTAAACTTAAATGTTTGTTTCGTAGTAAAAGTAAAACAATAAAATAAAATCCTGAGTAGAGCTAGTATAAACATAATATTGATGAGTGTTGACACTTTAACGACACGACGGAGAAAATCGTGGGACGTGATGAGAAACATAGGCCAGGAGCGAGCGGCGAGCCCACCGCGGTCTATTTCTGGCAGAGGCGATGACCTGTTTGTGCTTCTTGTGAATGAGTCATTATTCGAGGGAATAACCATTGTGTGAGATTAGATAAATGTCTCATTTATTTTTTCGTTTCTATAAAATATGTGTAAATGTAGTCATTGTATTATGGGGACTTCGTAACGACCGCTCGGTTGGTCAAGTGATTAGTGACCCTGATTACGAAATGCATGGGGCGCGGGTCCGATTCCCTAGGACAAGTGTTTGTGTGATGAGCACAAATATTTGTATTTTTTGGTTTTGGGTGTTCGTTAAATTAAATATGTGTCAGTATTTATATATGTATTTAGATGTATTAGTATCGTAGACTTATACCTATATTATAAGTTAATATAGGTATTAGTAACTGTATTCGCGTAACGCACACACATTATTTCCTCTAATAGGTGCCATCCATACATTACGTCACATGAATTTCATGATTTTTTTGACCCCTCCCCTGTCCTTGTCACAGCTGGTTACATTTGTGAGCCTATTTATTCAGTGATAATTAACTATTTTACTCAGTATCAAGCCACATGCTTGATATTGATGAAATAATTTTGAAAATTGGTCTAGTACTTTTGAGTTTATTCATTACAAGAATACAAACTTACCTTTTTATAATACACTAGCTGTTGCCCGCGTCTTCTTCGCCCGCGCGGACTTCATTTACTGCACTCCTAGTTCCTACTGGTAATAGCGTGAAGGTATATAATATAGCCTATAGCAATTGCCGATAATTGGGATGTCTAACACTAAGATTTTTTTAAATCGGACCAGTAGTTCCTGACATTAGCGCGTTAAACTAAACAAACAAACATTTTCTTCAGCTTTATAATATCGGTATAGATATTAGTGCTTTGCCGTTTGATTTTTTATTTTATTTCATAAAAAAATCAACAAGATGGAAAGGTATAGCCATCGCCTATAGACACCAAAAAATGTAAATAGTGTGTTTGCTATCCGTGTGACGATGTTAGAATGCCACATGTATAAGTTTACATGCTACTTTATGATCCAAACCGGAACACGACAGCGATAAGCATAAGTGCTATTGCGGCAGGAACAAGTAATGTGGTGTTCCAAAACTGGTGGAGACGTTGTAGAATTCTACCACCTTATTAGTAGTCAAAAGTTAGTGAAACTTATTAGGCTTCTTTCGCCTTTGACGAGAACCCTACAACGTACACCAGTAAGGTAGTGGATCTATTCTTCAGAAAGAGATCCGAATCCACATGCTTATTGAAAAATATGTAATTTGTAATTTTTTAACTTCCCACTACGTGTGTAGATAAGGAAGTTATTGATTTTACCCCGATTTTCGAAAATCGAGTTTTGAGGTCCTAGGAACCTTTTCCGACTATTTTCACGATGACGTCAGTATGTCTGTATGTATGTATATATGTATGTGAGTGTGTGTGTGTGTGTGTGTATGTATATAAACATCTCTTAACTTTTGAACGCCTGGACCGATCGAAACGCGGATGATGGCATTCGATTGGATTCCAATCAATTTAGACTTCCTGAAAATTTGAATCGATTCGGCCCTGGAGGTTTTGAGTAATTTTGAAAAAAACATCAAAAAAATTTTTGTGGCGAAACAATATTTTTTTAATATAACTTCCAGATTTATGTACCGATTGAGTAGGTACAAAAACTAATCGGCCCTGTTCCTCAAAAAACTACGTCTAACACTTAAATTGTATCAAACTCGGTTTATCCGTTTGGGAGTCGGTATTGTTGACGAAAAATTTTGAAAAAAGTGTTTTTTCGACATAGCTTCGAAATTTTTCAACCAATCGTTTTTTGTATTTTACGATATTTTAGTACTAAAAAAATTACGTCAAATGCCGTTTCAAAAATCAAAATCGAATCTAATTCTTAAATCTCATAGCTTTTCAAATATTAAAATGACGTTGTTTTTAGCAAACTTACTTAATTTTTTTTAAATAACTCTCAAGTTATTTCACCGACTTTCACCGATTTTGTTTGTTTGACTTATTTGTACTCTTGTTTTTGTTATGTAATGTATAATATGCATAGATTTATTATATACTCAAAGATAATATATACTATTATGTGGTAAATAAAACTGTTCTTAGTGTTGTTCTTATTCAATTTGGGTCTAGCGTTCAATGGATTACACTTATATTCTTTAGACATGTGGTCATGCTTATACTTACGAGATATATCCATAGCCTGTAAATAACCAATAGATGGAAATAATGCATAATATACATATTGGCTCAACTTATTTAACAATTGTTAATAGTCTTTATAATTGTCAAATACTATAACAAGTATTAATTATTTGACAATTATGTTACAGGTAATCTCCACAACTATAATCTGAATCTTTGGTAAGTCAAGTAATTATTATGAAAACAAACCCGACTGCGACCAAATTAAAAAAAAAACATAATACTCCTATTTCGGATGGGCTAAAATTATATAGCCTATGTCGCTCTCTCAACTGAGACAAATCTAATGACACCTCTAATTTTAAAGAAATAAACATACATACATCCATGTATGCATTCAAAAAACATAGCCATCCTATTCGAGTAATGGAGTAAAAATAGCTTTAAGCACATGAAAGAATGAAAAGTTAGGTTAGAATCCCGATTTTTTTGCGTTAATAGATAATTATGAAAAACACCTAACAAGCGCCTAACCTAACAGCGCTGATTTTAAGAAAATGTTTTAAGGTGTAAACGGTAAATGTCGGCGTAAACAACCAAATTTGGGTACCGGCTAGTTTTTTTTTGTTGTATCGTAGGATAACAAACAGGCTGATGGTTTTCCTGATGGAAAAGACAACGACCACCTCTACACACAGACGATAGTATTGCCTTGTTATCTATGTTGAGTGTTGAAATAAGGTTGAAATGCCTAGGTTCCCCCCCAATTACCGAAACACAACAGTGACAAGCTATAAAACAAGAATAGGAAAGTGGGAAGTAAAAAATTTAGAGTGGGTTGAAGAACTAGTAGTCACAGTTGTCAAGATAATATTGGTATGTTTGGCCAAACGGTCAGTTTTTCGAACTGGATAGGGCAAAAGATGCCCAGACAAACATATCCCATTAACATCATATCTATAGGTGACTTTTACCTTTTTTTGTCTGGAGAGACATGTGCTTATATTCATAGTACCGTGGTCTCAAGAACATTTTTTTTAATTAATTACAAGCTGAATTTTTGTGAACAGCTTCATTTTGACGAGACGCCCATCTTTCTATCATCTAAATATCTCAAATCGGGTAACTACTAGAGATAGATAAAAAAGACAACTTTAGAGTGTCGGAATAAGAAAAGTTTCCACTTTAGGTACGTGTAGGACAAAGTAACCCTTGAATTATAATAATAATTAACAAGCTGTTGTGAGAAAATTGGATTGTTTTTAAATTGATTAATATTAATTTAAAATCACATAATTCCGAATGTTCAGAGTGGAGGACTCGTCAGAAAAATCGTCGAATGTGCATAACAAATTTTTTCGTGTTTTTCATAAAATAATCAAGCGATTAAAGTAAAAAATAATTATTGTTATTAATCAATATTTTTATTTCACCGAACTAAAATATCCGAAGCCTAATAAAGTTAGGGAACTTTATTAGTTACCCGATTCGAGATTCTTCAAAGCTTGAAAAGATGGGCGTATGGTCAAAATGAAGCTGTTCGCAAAAATCCCGCTTGTAATTAATAAAAAATTGTTACTGTGACCACGGTCTGTAATATGTGCATACAAGCACATGTCTCTCCAGACAAAAAAAGGTAACATCACCTATAGAACTAAAGATGTTAATGGAATATTTTTGTATAAATATATTTGTACTTACCTTCCAAATCGAAACACGACAATGGCATGCACTGATGCTGTTGTGGCCGGAAAAGATAGTTTGGTACAAAAACCCAGATAAAACGTAGCAGACCTCTACCACCCAGTTGTCATTATTAAAGAAACAATTTCAACAAATCGTTTGGTTTCACGACCTGGCTGATAGGAAATCAGGAGAACTATTTCTTTAAAAGGACCGTGCTGATATGGAGTACATTCATTGTACAATAATCCGATCTAAATAAATATATCTGGACTCAACACGTGTATTTTTGTAAAATTTACATAATAATATTTTTACTATCACCTGTTACAACAAAATAGGGCAAACCGTTAACAAAACCTATAAAATCCTATAATGTATTCTATGGAAATGTATCATTCAAAGCATCTCCCTCCATAAGTTGACGACAAATAGTACAAATGATTTACGACTTCCCTACGCCTCTTTGTATTCACGATGAATGAAAGTGTTCCCGTAGGTGGGATATATTTAGCAATCAGAATAAACAATAGCGCCACACGTCATCGAGATTTTTTTACATAATATTCTTAATGGCATATTAAAAATGATGTGTATCCGTTTAAAGTTCTTTGATCTATGCACAGAAGATCAGAAACTTATGATGATCTTTGAGATGTTTTATCTCATTCAAATCTTAGTAATTTCGATTTAACGTTTTAAATCTAAATCATTTATAATGTTTAATAATGTTTTAAAATTGAAATTTGGGTTTAATAAGCATCCCGAATATATCTCAATGACTTTGATAAGCAATCGCCCGCAAAATAAAATGTGTTCTAGTGGCCCGATTTCGGTTTAGACCACATGAGGTTCCGGATACGAATTCCGGATCGGGCAATTCAAAAATGTGTATTTTTTTCAGTTTTCTGATTGAAACAACACACAACGTTGCCTAGGATTCGATTAGTGCCCGTTGCCGATAGGGTTGACACCTATCACATTGTGAGACTAATGGCTAATTGCACTAACCTTGTCTAAGCTTAGGACAGTATTTACTTGCTGTTAAATTCTTTTCATTTGAGACAAAAAGTGAATGCATACTACTTAGGATTTTTCTAAGCTAAGACATTCACAATGTTAGTGCAATTGGCCATAAGTATCTTCCGCTAATCGTGGGTACACTGACCAAGATATCAAAAGGCGCTGAATGATCATCTTTATCAAAGGCCGGCGCCTTTAGTATGTATGTATTTATACATACATTTTTATATTTTTATATTGCTACTTGACTCCCTCCCTGCAGGCCGCTGCATTATATTTTTTTTGGTGAATCCCACGAGAACATCTTATTTTTCCGAGATAAAAAAGTATCCTGTGTGCTTTTCTTAATCATAAACAGTTTGCCAAATTTCATCCAAATCGGTCCAGCTGTTTTTGCGTGATTGAGCAACAAACATCTAAACACCCAAATATCCTAACATCTAGACATACAAACTTTCACATTTATAATATGTAAGTATAAGATCACATAATACGTCTCTCTGGCCTAGAGTTGCCACCTGTTACTTCTTGATTTTAGGGATACCAGCACCAAAAATAAGGATTTTTTTGGATTTCATGCGTAAGAAAATTTTAATGGAGTTAAAAACCTTACAAAAAAACTTTAACTTTTAATTATAAATTTAAATATCTTGGCAGAGGAAACAGTCTTTACGAGATCTTCATTTTGTAAAGAAAATGTAAAAAATCTTTACGTGTAAAAATATAAATGTAAAAACACACAAATGGACGACTTCAAGTCAAATAGCCTCGGTGTGTCAGAAAAAATGCTTATGTTTTGCCCTGGTTAACCATGACGGAATTTGTAAAAAATACGGGAGCTAGTAAACCCCATATTCAATTTTGTTAATTACGGGTTCCCAAATTTTTGTAGCGCGCAAAATGGAGTAACCTGTAAAATATGGGGCATTTGGCCACCCTACTCTGGCCTCAACTTTATTAAATCTCACATATAAATAAGGTTTTAACATAAAGTTATCTTCATGAGCTCTAGATATATAATATTATTTCATTAAATCCAATATGGCGGACACAAAAACCAAATTATGCTTCATAAATATTCTAGCAATTAGAAAAGACAATGGTGTCTGACGTCTTTTAAGATTCTTATATAATACCTACCTATTTTTAATGGTCTATTAAAGTTAATATACCCGCTCCAAGTTCTTTGATCTTTAGAAGATCTGAAATTGAGATTAGATTATAGCCGCTAATGCTTGAGAGGTGAACCTTGAAGACCGTATCGCTAAGTTTTAACGAATTTAATTATTATATGTCTACATTAAATTTGGCTAATTTTAGTAAATATAGAGCCAGCCCAACATCATTGAAATAAAGTTGTTTAATTATGATCAAGATTGCGATTTAATTATCTGTCTTTTTAGGGTTCCGAAGTAAAAAACTAGGAACCCTTATACTTTCGCTATGTCCGTCCGTCCGCACAATAGCTCAGAGATCTTTAGTACTAGAAAGCTGTAATTTGACACGAATATTAGTCATGCCAAAAAAGTGGTAACATAAAATCCGGAAAAATTTTTTTTAGGGTAGCCCGTAGGGGCTATATATATATATATATATATATATATATATATATATATATATATATATATATATATATATATATATATATAGGAAGTGGGTCAGATACGATAAATAAAATGAGGATGTGGTGATATAACAACTCTTTATATTTTGATCAACTTTCCATTATTAATTACTTGTTCTCGTTAACAATTAATTAACTCGTTAACAAATCATAATTATTTCTTATTATAAATAAGTCATAATTTAAGCAATAGATAGTCCATTATAAATTGTACTGCGACTAATTTATAGTTGACAATAATAATTAACTTGTTTGCACAAATTAATTATCCAAGAGTCAAGGATAAGCTACTAGCAAGATACAACAAGTGTACCGAGCCACGCCAGAGCCTAGACTGCCTTATCGGCGGGCGCTCAGAGCCTTTTATACAGGTAGCAAAACAAGTTGAGTAGTAGGGATATCGAACGATGCGCTTGCCGGCCCAGGCGGTGCATTTGTTGTTTACACTTTACAATATTCTTGCATTTGACGACGCGGACGCCGTCACGGCCATACTGACATGCACACGTCCTCGTGTGCGCATCTTTATACATCTGAGGACAAGGAACGCCTCGTTCATCCTGACATATCTTTTAGAAAACTAAACAATCTTATTTTTTTTTACAACTCTATAATTAGCGTAATCTTTTAGCGAAATGTTACAATAGTGTGCTGGTCCGGTAACCCCTTCAGCAACTACAACTATTAAACCTTTCTCGTCAGTTTTGAAACCGGAGACTGGATCCTACTAAGCTAGGAATCCCTCATCAATTAAAAAAACCGGAGACTGGACTGTACTAAGCTCCCTCTCATCAGTTAAAAACCGGAGACTGGAGTTTATTAAGCTCCCTCTCATCAGTTAAAAACCGGAGACTGGAGTGCACTAAGCTCCCTCTCATCAGTTAAAACCGGAGACTGGAGTGTACTAAGCTCCCTCTCATCAGTTTAAAACCGGAGACTGGAGTGTGCTAGGCCGGAAATCCCTGTAGCTACAGTGCTAGACCGGAAATCCCTTTAGCTGAGAATGCTAGACCGGAAATCCCTTTAGCTGAGAGTGCTAGACCGGAAATTCCTTTAGCTGAGAGTGCTAGACCGGAAATCCCTTTAGCTGACAGTGCTAGACCGGAAATCCCTTTAGCTGACAGTGCTAGACCGGAAATCCCAGTAGCTATAACTAGACCGGGTTGCAATCCCTATAGCCAAAAGGCTAGACCGGAATGAACCCCTTAGCTGAGTCATTGGACCGGACACTCCCTTCAATGACTAATCTTCCTACAATTTTTTCCTTTTTGTCAATCCTACATCTTTTGTTACATTACTTTTACTTTTTTGTTTATTTTACATTGATTTCTTTTCATAGTTTTATAAGACTCCCATTTCCTATAACAATTTTTTTTTTCTTACATTTTTAGTGATATTTTTTTATCATCATTTTACTACATTTTCTTCGTTTACTTTATATCGTATTTTTTTGCTGATGATGCAGCCTCATGAACAGTGGCATTAGTTATTACAAGATTAGAGAATCTCCTTCGCAGGTAGTTCGAAGATATTAAAAACTCTGACTGTTATAACTATTTACAATATACAATGCATTTCTATCAATATTGTTTCTACCAGTTTTATGAACAAGATCATTATCATGAGTATACGCCGTCACGTCATCCTTGTTATATTTTTCATTAAGGTACCTCAAGAAACCCTACAGGAATGTGGGGAACTTCGCAGAGGCTATGATGGGCGCACTTATATGTCATATTATATCCATTGATATGTCTTAATTCGTACTTATTGTTTTCTAAAATTGCGGTAACTTTAAGGAGCCCTTATATTTTGAATCAAGTTTCTTTTAGTGTCGTTCTTCATTCCTAACAAAGACAAAGTCACCTACACTAAAAGGTTTTAACATCTCTTTTACCTCTACTCAACCGTAAAATGTCCGATTGGGCTGATTTTGTGATTCTGCTGGATACACTGGATTTTCAAAGCTTACGTAGATACTTTTGCGAGTTTTAGTTAGTTGCCTTGAATACCGAATGTCAAATCAATCGGGGTAAATCCTAATGTTGTTGAGCGCGTGTTGAATATTACCTAACCGCTCTTCCCATGGTTTGTCAGAGTTATACTCCGCTATCATTATTCAACCCTACAAGATTCGCATCACATTTTCGGACCGAGTGTTAGCTCTATATGTGCCTGTCGCAAGAAGATGTAAATTTGTATTGTTTTTTTTTTTAAATATTAATTTGAATTCAGTTGGTAACAAACTTTAAAATCGTTATTAGCGGTCTTCAAAGGGTCAAATAAATCAATTTAAGCTCGCCGGAATTAATTCAATTGGTTGTCAATTGTTTTTTTTTTTTAAATATCTACCAAGCGATCTCTATCTTTACCTACAAGGTCAGAGTTTACCACACCCTTGCTAACAGATTTTGAAATTGAGCAGGATTAAGTGTTTAAGTATTGCTAAGCATTAACCTGTTGTTGCTTAGTTCCTATTCTACCTTGCTCCAAAATTTTGCGACCTAACGAAACATTTTTATTAAGACTCATCAGCTCAAACGTGAAATATAACCTCCAAATTTAAATTTTGCCCTGTGGTTAAACATTTGATCTGTTGAGTGGAAACTACATTAGGACAAGCGACTACTTAGATTCTTGTTCATAAAACCGTTCTCTTACAAAGGAATCACAAGATATTTGTTAGATGTGGCTTTCTGAACCAGAGTCAAATATAAAAAATAATTAAATTTCACTTAGTGTAATACACCATGTGACGCTCTGGAACAGATGATGACTGGTTTTCTGTTTTCGGAACTCGAAGTGGCAACTTCTTTCTTCTTGTAGCGCATCGAACGAATGGAAGCTATGTGGCTGGGCCGGGGTCACAACATACATAGCAGACCACTAGTGGTCGGCCACTGGACACGCCACCAGAGATAGTGGTAGATGACCTGCTTTCGCTGCAAGCAAAAATTATTTGAGATAAGTTTCTGTTTATCACGGCAATAGTTGTTACGATGTTCGATTCTATCACAAAAATTGTAACTTCCTCGAAATACAGTGGTGCTCTTAAATCGGTTCATATCTAAGTCTAAAAGGAAGAGATCTTAAAGTCATAATATAGCTTACCAAGACAGCAGCTTGTGAAGTAGGTGACGGCATGACTCTTAAGTGAGTGAGTAGCTACAATGATCAGATCAACCCCGTCTAATTTTTTCTTTTCTATATTTATTTTACTTAAGGTACACCAGCTAGTAATTTACACCACAAAAATGCTACGAGTCAGATGAAGGGTCTTTGGAACGACAGAATCATCTCATTTAAAACAAAGCAAAGGCTGGTTTGTACGCTGGTGTTCTTCATATTTACGTACGGCGCAGAGTCATAGACACTAAGAGCTGCAGACAGACGTCGCATTGATGCGTTTGAAATGTGGTGCTGGAGGAAAATGTTACGTATCCCTTGGACAGCACACAGGACCAACGCCTTCATACTAAAAGAACTTGGAGTAAAGACCAGACTGTCTGCTACGTGCCTTCAAAGAATTCTATAATACTTCGGCCACATCTCTAGAAAGCAAGGAGACAATCTCGAAAAGCTAATCGTGACCGGAAAAGTAGAAGACAAAAGACCACGTGGTCGTACTCCTATGCGATGGTCAGACCAGGTTTGCACCAATCTTATGTCTAAAATGTTTTATGATGCTCTGCACGCCGCTGAAGATAGAGTCCAAGGGCATAACATTGTGCTATCAAGAACAATCTAATGAGGAAGTTACGACCCTCAGTAATGAAGAATACGAAGCTAGGAGGAGGACACCAGTTAGTCATATCGTCTGCTTCATCAGAATCAAAGTATATCAACTTAAGGGAAGTAGATGCATTTACAGAACGTGAATTAATATTTTCTGCTATTTTTCAAAGAATAGTTTCCATACCACAAGCGAAAAGAGACATTTACTGTTCTACATAATTAACCGAAATAGTTTGATGCTGAAGTGGGAGTGAATCCGATCCCACTTCTGATGTAGGAAGTGGGTCAGATACGATAAATAAAATGAGGATGCGGTGATATAACAACTCTTTATATTTTGATCAACTTTCCATTATTAATTACTTGTTCTCGTTAACAATTAATTAACTCGTTAACAAATCATAATTATTTCTTATTATAAATAAGTCATAATTTAAGCAATAGATAGTCCATTATAAATTGTACTGCGACTAATTTATAGTTGACAATAATAATTAACTTGTTTGCAAAAATTAATTATCCAAGAGTCAAGGATAAGCTACTAGCAAGATACAACAAGTGTACCGAGCCACGCCAGAGCCTAGACTGCCTTATCGGCGGGCGCTTAGAGCCTTTTATACAGGTAGCAAAACAAGTTGAGTAGTAGGGATATCGAACGATGCGCTTGCCGGCCCAGGCGGTGCATTTGTTGTTTACACTTTACAATATTCTTGCATTTGACGACGCGGACGCCGTCATATATATATATATATATTCTTAGTCCGCGTTATTGTGATGGGCAACTTCTAAACCCTACATTGCGCGAGGCCTGAAACGGACTTTACCAATTTTTTAACTTTCCACCAACGTAGGTAAGAAAGTTACTGATTTTGCACCGATTTTCGAAAATCGTCTTTTCACCAGATCTTCACGTTTTGAGGTCCTAGGAACCTTTTCCGGCTATTTTAACGATGACGTCAGTATATCTGTATATGTATGTGTGTGTGCGTGTGTTTGTGTGCATGCGTGCGTGCGTGTGTGTGAACATCTCATATTCTACACTTTTTGTAGTCGGCTCTTAGTGAAACTCCATGTTTATACAATATTTATTAATTAATTTACTTACCCTGTTTCACAATAAGGTATTTACAATTAACTTTCAACCATTTCGCTTACAGAAGCATCCTCAGGATAGTCACAGTTCCGTAAATTGTCCTCAGGGTCCTCGGGTATCTCATAAGCTTTTCTGTGTAAAAAACTGCGTCAAATACCGTAAACTGGATCAAAATCGGTCGATTTATTTGGGATTCGTCAATGACGGAAATTTTAAAAAAAAAAATGTTTGACATTATTACTTCGACATTTTTCAATCTATAGATTATGTAGCTAAGAAAACATTTTAGAACTCAAACTTTGTGTTAAATGCCATTCGAAATATCAAAATCGATCATCGTTCCAAAATATACGGCTTTTCGAAAATATAATAACAAAACTAAAATGTTTGAACTATGAAAAAATCTAGTTTATGTATAGTTTTTGTTCCTTTGAGTATAAAATACCTCAATTTAGCGGGAAGATTCAGAGATGGCCTGTCAACCGGTTTACAGATTTTTTTATAAAACAAACGACCACATGGAAATCTGATGTTGGAAATTCTGCCCGGAAGAGATACCAACTAGAAGATATTCTTTTAATGTTTTTGTTATAAGATAGCAAACAAGTAGATGGCTCCCCTGATGGGAAGTGACAACCATCGCCTATAGACACCAAAGGTACGTTGCTATCCGTGTGGCGAGGTGTTGATGCTACTTGCTTAAATTTACCGGCTACCTTACCCTCCAAACCGGAAAGAGACAATGACAAGCACTGACGCTATTGCGGCAGGAATACTCGTAGGTAAAGCGATGGTACCAGACTGCTTAAAGCTGTTATTTTGATATTGCTTAAATATATATATATATATATATATATATATATATATATATATATATATATATATATATATATATATATATATATAATATATATATATATATATTACGGTGACATACATACCTATAGTTTTCCCAATTACTTAATTACTTGTGTGCAACTTGATTGGTCGATTGGTATAGTTTTCTACCTATGCCTATACAGTTATCTTCCTATGGGGACAATGAACGTGCTTGTATTTAGTAATTACTAAATTAATGTCCGTAGAGAATCGATAGCCTTTTCGATGACAACGCGTGCGTAAAGTGTTTGGCGTCGCAGACGGTAAGAGTCATTTGTGATAGTAATCAGAGGTTGTTCTTTACACAGATTTGAATGTCTTAAATGTTAGCTGGCTCTTTTCGCCTATGATGTCTTGTTTTGAATCACCATCGTGTTGGTCCGGACTTTTTGAAGCATAGGCCGTCTGCCGTTCTGCCAGGCGGTTCGTAATTGGCTATACGAAATACGAATCACTACCGTTGTGGCTACTAGGTGGTACTACCGCCTAACTTATCCCGGCCGCAATAGCGTCAATGCTTGTCACTGTTGTGTTCCGGTTTGGAGGGTAAGGTAGCCGGTAAACTTATTCATGTAGCATTAGACACTGTCACAAAATAGCAACGTACCATTAACATCTTTGGTATCTATAGGCGATGGTTGACTTTTTCCATCAGGAGACCTATCTGCTTGTTTGCTATGATATAAAAAAAGTAAAAATTCTGCAACAGTAATGTGGAATTCAGGTGGTAGAATTTACTACCTAGCAGGCGCGTGCGCTCCTTATAGGCAGAAAAGCAGTGCTTTACTTGCCATTCACAGATATTTTAATAAAACGTTCGTACGTTTTAGATGATTTTAATTAATAGTAAGTAAATGAATAAAATGTGTCATAATCATGTGCACGCCGCTGAAATCTATAAAAGAAAAAGTTTTTGTGGCCGAGTACTCCGTCGATACTCAGTATCATAATCCTGTGCACGCCGCTGCTACCTAGCTAGTAGTCACGATATTAGTGACAAGTATTAACTTTCTCTTGTTTTTTACGAGATGCCTAGCAGTAAAGTAGATAATCTATTCTTTAAAAATGAGCCTGGATCAACACAGGTAAAACTTTATTGAAAATGGAAGATACGAAAGAACTTAATTTATTTTACCAGGAACTATCGAATATCACATTATTATAACAAAGCTACGTAATTTTAGCTGAGCCCGCAACTTTACGACCTGTTGCATCTAGAGCTGCAATAGTCTAGTGTTGGTCTTTTGTTTTGTATGGTGACTCACGTTTCTCTCATACAACGGTAGTTTTGTCCCAGTCTAAAGCAATGGAAATATAATACTGTGAAAGTCTATTACAGTTAAAGGTGCATATATTGTTTAATGTAACTTGTTTTATCTGTGGTTAATAGTTTTAAACGTGTTCAAGTATTTTTTTGCGTCCAGGTACGGAACCATCGTCTTCTCTAGTCGTTAAACCTAATAGTCGAACATACCAGCTAATTTGGCCGGACATTTAGGTATAAAGGCCGAACAACCTAAATCATTGCAGAACCGCAGTATTATGTATACAAGAACCTGGCTTGCGGCTCGTCAAATTTTCTACATTTAATCCACTAGTCTTCATAAAATACATGACAGATTTACTCAATAGTCGATCTTTCGTTTGCTAGTCTTCGTTAATCTGCACATTACAATGAAGCATATTATGTCTGTATCACGGATTAAATAAATATGCCTTTCAAGACATTTTCTTAGTTTGTCAGTGTAGCTTGTAATTACATCCAGAAATATAGAGATATAATACATACCGATGAAATAAAATATGTATAACATTTCGACAGAGATAAGAGGAATTTGCTAATATGCGCGGCGACACGTTTCCTTCCCGATGGCGTGTTTATTAGTATTCATGTGGTCTGTGGTCAGTTTATATTTTGGTTCAATTATGACTATTTACTTTTGTAAAATTTCGTACTTATATACTCTCGTACGTAGCTTTTTCTTACTAACGACCGCAATGAAAATTGGTTGAAGCATATTGAATATAGATTATTGTCCTAACCCAGATAAAGTTTCAAGAAACTTTATCCATTACTCCACAAAGCGTTATAGTAATTAAATTGGACGTATAATTTTAAAATTCAGTATTGAACTAAACGTAGAGATTAAATGAAGAGCTTTTAAGAATAGGAATATTAATTGAATTATTTCGAACGCTGCTGAACGCTATTGCGGCAGAAAAACGTAACCCGGTTGGCACCAAAGCCAGGCGATATGTTAACGCCTAGTAGTTACGGTGGTAGCGCCACATCAGGCTGTATATCGTCTTTCACCAACTGCCTGGCATAAAGACGAAAATCAAATTATCTCTATCCTTCAAAAAACACATGCTCTCACGGGGACAGAACAGCATTTTCTAGCTAAAACTCGTCAGTATTATACCACATACAGTAAAAATGTTATGGCTAAAACGGTGAGAAAAGCTATAATAATATCTTAAGGCTAATAAACTTTGCGTCGGATAGATTTCTTCACACACACGGCACACCCCATGTTGGTCCGAACTCCCCTTGAACAATAGGTCATCTGCCGTTCTGTCAGGCAGTTCATAAGAGGCGAGGCGATGCTATGCGAGTTATTACTATCGTGGCCACTAGATGGTAGATTTCTGCATTGTCTCACCTGGGTCTGTATCGGATTCGATATCTACCACCGCCTCACCTATTCTTGCTACAATAGCGTTAGTGCTTGTCACTGTCATATTCCGGTTTGGAGGGTAAGGTAACCGGTAAACTTATGCATGTGGCATTAAGACCCCGCCACAAGGATTAGCAACGCACCATTAACATATTTGGTGTCTAAAGGTGATAGTCGCTCTTTCCATCAGGACAACCATCAGCTTGATTGTTGTCTAATGATATTGAAAAACCTGGAATGATAGGATGTGAACTTCGTAATAAATCAAAGCTCTTTAAATATGCAAGTAAACTCATGTCGAAGCTAGTTTAATTATATACTGGCGGCCTTAATGAATATCAAAAAATTCAGAACATAATATTATATCGAAGTAAAACACGGACGGCCGTTCAATATCTATATCTATACATATAATAGAATCGTAGAAAGCCAAAACTGTACATTGAATATTTTTTTAAAAGAATACTTGGGGTGTGATCTACAATCGATATCGAAGCCAAAAATAAAGTTTTTAGAGTTTTTGTCTGTTTGTCTGTATGTATGTCAGGGGTAATCTTAAAAAGTACTGCATGGATTTTCTTCAAATTTGGTATGAATATTACTAATAAGTAGGATCAACATATAGGCTACATATTATCACACTATCACCTACGGGGGAGAGGCTGTGCGGAGTAAACGAACTCCGCGCGGACGAAGTCGCTGGCAACAGCTAGTATTCAATAATGCATATTGAAAAGTGTCCTATGCTTACATTATTTGGATGAACGGAAAAATTAGGAAACATCTATACCCCTATTTGTCGAATGATTACCGAGCGATCCTAACTACAAAATCATTGGAGCTTAGAGTTCGATTCCCAACATGGGCAGGCATTTGTGTGATGACCATGGATGTTTGTATTTCTGAGTTTGGGTGTTTATTAAATAGTAAATACCATCGATCATATCATATCATATCATATATCTCTTTTAAATTTGAAAACTGAATTTAACCATAAAAAAATTTCAATTAGTCCATCGATATTTTTTTTAAATTTGTTTTTATATAATAAATCTAAATGAGAATTTTCTGTATTTGAAAAGGCCTTCTTATATATAAATAAATAAATGGACAGGTTACATGAACTTAAATCTAAGCAATTTGTCTCTCATCTGGCAGACACAAATGTTTTACACTAGAGTTACCAACCGTCCTAGTTTTCTAGGACATGTCCTGGTTCTCGTAGTGTCCTGGACTGTTCTGGATGTTTTTAAGCACCTTCCGATTATTTATAATTTATATTATAATTACTTTATTTTAACTCAGATTCAGATTGTATTCAAATTATAAAATGTTCAAATCAAATATAAGTTCAAAACATGTTTATTATAATAACTTTCATTAAATTTTCATTACATATGAATATAGCTACGTACTGCTACTGTAAGTTTTACTGCGTCCTATTTTTAAACTGGATTTTCCTGGCTATTCCTACTTCACATCCTAGTTTTCTAAATATGAGATCGACAACCCTATCTTACATTCATGTTAACATTAACTAATCAATTTATTTAGTTCGATTTACTTTTTTCCAACTTTTTAATAATGTTACCAACTAACTAAATGACTTTTTAAATCCACTGCCGCATTTAATCAACCTGATGTTTATTACCGATTACTCACAAGCCACACCACAATCAGATTCCAAGTGCTACAGAGATGTGGTATTTTGAGAAAAACCTCTTAAAACGTTTTTCCTACCCGATGTCCAATGATACATTATTTATTAGCAAAATTGTCTTAATTCAGAAGTTTTCTGCTTTTACCTGAACCAAGTTGATACCACAAAACATTTTCATGTAAAATGTTGCCAAGACAAGACCATATGACTCGCATTGTTACAAAGTTATCAGGATCTCATGTTTCTAACTTTTTATTTTTTAACACTAACTTCACAAACTCTATATACTTTACTCAAAATAAGTGGCTTGACTGTTTCTTTATGTCAAGAAATATTTTAAAGAAAAATAATGTGAACAGTGAATGATTTTTTCTAGGCCGTTTCGCTGTCATGGGCGTGGGATTTAACGTTTAAATATTATACAACTTTTCATGCATTATTTTACCTTCTGAGGCCGTTAGATCCGTATTTTGCGTAGTGATAACAATTTACAACTGTCTTCATGAAATCATCATAATATGATTTATTGTTAAAAAATAGCGTTTTCTGCCTTATGAAAATACGACAAAACGTGTGCTAAGCTTTGAATTACCAAAGCAGCTGTGTCTTAACTCTAAATTATCTCGAATTGTACCGTCTCGACCCACCCCATTTTCATTACGATCGTTGGTTTAGTAATTAGGGCATGCTTAGTAGTTATACTGCTTCGTAGTTTAAGGGTTAGCCTTTTCGGTTCAGATCGTGAGGTGTCAGGGTTTCGATCCTCGGGTGCGTGCAAAAAGTGTTAAGGTTTTTTCGATGTTTTTTTCGAAAGCCCAAAGCAGTTCGGAGTCTGGCATATGACATATTTTCATCCTCGTGTCCAGGATGAACACGTAAAGCTTTATTAGATCCCAGTTGTCGCTAGAACTAGCCGATAAGTTGCGACGATGGGAATCCGAAAAACCCGGTGAATCGTGGTGAAGTGGATAGTCTATAGATGTTTGGTTCGCTGTGCTGACTCCATTAACGAACCGGCGTGATGATACTTTTTTGTATTTAAAATTTTCGTTGAACTCATAGGTGAGTGAAAAAACAGCAAAAAAATATGTTATATTCTCAACCATACAACCTTTAGTGCGATTTGCAAACGGCACTAAACATTTAGTACCAGCCCCCCTAGACAAGTGGCAAACGCTCAGTAACTATTCAAATATTACGCTTTGGCGATATTTAGGCCAAATTGGTAGCCAAGTGGATCATGGCTTGTTCAACGTTCGTTCCATACGAACTTTACGAATTATATCGAATATTGTCTCTGAATTGACGGTAAACGTCACTTTGAAGTATTATTTTCACCGAGGTTATAAGTTTTATTTATATGAAAAGTGCATTAAAAGCAAAAAAGACTTGCCCCCCAAGATGTGGCATCAACGTTAGTACAATAGAAAGAGAAATTTATGGATTTGTCATAAGCTGTTGACACGAGCGTAAACGAATTTGTAATTGGTAGCCAAGTGTCATTCGTGAAACGAAACGTTATATTGCATCGATCATTTTTGTCAATTTTCGTACAAGACCGTAGCCAAGTGGCACTTTTGACAAGCAAAATAGTAGCGAATTATTCGATAATCAGCGAACGCTAGAACCCTGCAGATTACGCTTAAAATGGCGGTTGATCACTATTATTCAATCAGCTGTTCTAAAGCGTGGATAACATCTGTGAGAATTTTTGATAATTTTAAAGTAAAATTAACGCAAATGAAGAAGGCTTTTGGTGGCACATTATTAATGGTGCTTTGATATCCTTGTGGCGGGGGGGGGGGGGGGGGGGTATTAATGTCACATGCATACATTTACCGGCTACCTTACCCTCCAAACCGGAACACGACAGTAACAAGCACTGTTGCTATTGCTGCAGAAATAGGTGGGTCAGTGGTATTAGACCCGGGCGAGACAATGCAGAACCCTACCACTTAGAAGCCACAATACTAGTGACTCGTTTACCCAATTGTTCGCTTCTAACGAACTGCCTAGACACATTGTAAGTAGTGATAGGTTTGCAAAATGCTGACAATGTCTTAATGATGATAAATATAATATTTCGTCTTTAAATATTTTACAGACACTATAAGTTCAAGTTATAAACACTATATTCTTGTTACAACCCTTGTATTTTGTAAATTTAATGAAACAAAGAAAGATAGTTTATTTTTCAGTGTAGCAATAGATTTCGATCAATTTTACATTTCTGTAAATATGTATGCCAAAAAATACGTAAAAAAGAAGTTTTATATGTTCAGTTTTGCATATTTTTGTTCATTTTTAATAATAAATTTATCATCAGCTTTCATAAATCTGAAACATAAGTTTTAAAATGTGACTATCGATAACATTTTGCACAATTCTACGTTCACTTGTAAGGTAGGTAAAGAGGATTTACTTAAAATATGTTAAAACAATCAAATTTGATAGCAATGAAGATAAATACATAAATCTTGGTGACAGTATTTAATTTTATAACTCTTTAAATTGGTAGTCCGTAGTACTGACAGAGTTCAATTAACATGTTAGCTATATAGAAACTTACGGCATGACAGTAATTAAGAAGAAAAGATAGTATATTTTATCTTATTCGCACTCACGCGGTACATACAATCAAAATTGAATCAGATATAGCGACTCTGTTCTTATTTTTATTATATTCAATTCAGAGACAATATTCGATATAATTCGTAAAGTTCGTATGGAACGAACGTTAAACAAGCCATAATCCACTTGGCTACCAATTTGGTCGAAATGACGCCAATGCGTTATATTAGAATGAACAGAGAGCTCGGTTGGCGGTCAGAGCGTGCGCAGGACTTAGAAAAATTTTGATGAAAAATTTCAACCCTATATAACACCCCTTTTTTGTTGCACCATTACGTGGAGGGGGTAAGGGACACCAACTTTTGTCAAGGTCACTTTGCTCTGAGTTAATTCCCCGTGGAGTTAGGGGATGAAAACCGAAATTCATTACAAAGGCGTCTGCGACTTAAAAAAAGAAAATGTATTGAAAACCCCCTAGTTAGGTTAGGAGGACTCTTAAATTATGGCAATTTGCGTTCATTTTACTTTAAAATTATCAAAAATTCTAACAGATATTATCCACGATTTAGAACAGCTGATTAAATAATAGTGATTATCCGCCATTTTTAGCGTAATTTACAGGGTTCTAGCGTTCGCTAATCATTGGATCACCAATTTTGCTTGTCAAAAGTGCCACTTGGCTAAGGTTTTGTATGAAATTGATCAAAGATGATCGATACAATATAACGTTTCGTTTCACGAATGACACTTGGCTACCAATTACAAATTAGTTTACGCTCGTATCAACGGCTTATGTCAAATCCATACATTTTGTTTTCTATTCTCCTAGCGTTGATGCCACTTGTCTTGGGGGGCAGTACCGCCTCCCAAAATAACGGTTCCAGTAATTTAAAATGTTACAT
Organism: Apodemia mormo; assembly: GCA_036924255.1. Classification (NCBI taxonomy): domain Eukaryota; kingdom Metazoa; phylum Arthropoda; class Insecta; order Lepidoptera; family Riodinidae; genus Apodemia; species Apodemia mormo. Next base: position 14,070,674 of record JAUPFN010000019.1, on the reverse strand, counting down.
TGTGTTTAAAAGAGTTGTGCAACAAAATGTTTTTGTCTCGAGAAAGCAATGTAATAAATTCTAATTAAAAAGTTACTATGCATTCCAACTAAGAATAGGATCACACTTCTTGTCAATTAAGTGTGAAATTGGTAATGTCATATAAAAAAAAAATTGTTAAAAAATAGGGCTGATTAACTAAAGAACAAATCACATTTATATAATTCTATAACAATAGTATTAGCGTTCCATATCATTTTACGTGTATCTATCTAATTATTTTTATTATTTAATTTAAATAATGTTTTTTTTAAATAATGTCATTATACTATTTAAATAATGTCATTATAAACATAATATGAAACATTTATTAATTTTAAATTTATACAATACTAGCTGTTGCCAGCGACTTCGTCCGCGCGGACTTCGTTTACTCCGCACAGCACCTGGCCGCTAGGTGATAGTGTGATAATATGTAGCCTATATGTTGACCCGACCTGTTAGTAATATTCATGCAAAATTTGAAGTAAATCCATGCAGTACTTTTTGAGTTTACCCCGGACATACATACAGACAAACAGGTAAACAGACAAACAGACAAAAATTCTAAAAACTATATTTTTGGCTTTGATATCGATTGTAGATCACGCCCCAAGTATTCTTTTAAAAAAATATTCAATGTACAGTTTTGACTTTTCTACGATTTTATTTTATCTAATACCTTTATATATATAATTGGAATCTCAGAATCGGCTCCAACGATTTTCATGAAAGTCACAAATTAGGGGTTTTTCGGGTGAAGGAATCGATTTATCAAGGTTGCAGGTCCAAGAAAAGCTCGGTTTCTAAGATATGGGTATGTGAAAAACCGAGCAAAGCTCGGTCAACCAGATATTGTATGACAAATGCGGCGAGGGAAGAATATAAGTTCGTTGGACAAAAGACATTCATACACCAATGATATAGTCGTTATACACCGCTGTATAGAGGATTTAAAATACGATAGACACATTTTGTATTTTCATATTTTCTTTTCTTTTCTACATCTTACTTTTAACACGTATTAACATGGGCGAACGGGAATCTGAATAGAAAATATACCCATTAGAACGCAATTTTTTTAAATGAATTTATTTGTAAGTATTTTTTGCTCAGCATACGCAACAAAACTTTGGCAAAATGCGAAACAATACGGCGTCCTGGCAGTCCTATTCTCAGTTGGAACGCATAATAATTTTACACATTTTAGTTTATAGTATAATACAGAAGCTAAACATTGCCGACTACATTTTAGAAAAATCTTAGTAAGTAATATGAAGGTAACATGTTTTTATTTATTTATCTATATTACTTAATATTATAAATGCGAAAGTTTGGATGTTTGGATGGATGTTTGTTACTCAATCACGCAAAAACTACTGAACGGATTGGAATGAAATTTGGCATACAGGTAGCCAATGACCTGGAATAGCACATAGGCTATGTTTTATCCCGGAAAAATTAGGTAATCCCGCGGGATTCAACAAAAACTTTTATAATGCAGCGGGCTGCACGCTGCAGGTAGTATTAAATAATTAGAATAATACATATTTACCTTCCTAATCTTTTTTAAAATAATTCAACGTTTTACTTTAATAATTTGAATAATTATTTAAAAATCTTTTTAGTTAAGTGCTTAGCCAAGCGGACTGTTCAAAATGCTTGGCTTTGACGGACAAAGTAAAAGCTAGGAATTTTTCAGTATTTGTAGTGAACGCCTTGATTACAATGTCATAAAATCATAGCAAGATAAAGAAACGAGTTAAAACAAACAAAATGATAAAAGAACAATTACATAACTGGAATAATATTTCTGGTAATAAAAATTTCGTCAACCAAAGAGCGTCAGCGTCTTGTTTGCTTTGACTTGTCTGACCTAAATTTCTAACTTGATAATGAAAAGCTCTGGCGTCTCGGTTAGGGCTACCATCAATTCGTATAAATATGTTAAATCTGAATTTGTAGTCTGCCCAGATTTCATTAATTGTTTATATATTTATTATTACTATTACTCTTTTCTATCGCCTCTGTGGTCTAATAGTCCGGTGTCACTGTTGACTACATAAAGTCCCGGACTCGATTCCCGGGTTGGATAATTCAAAATGTGTTTTTTCAGCTTTCTGATAATAAAAACAATGCCCGGGATTAAATAAGTGCCCGGTTGGCAATAGGCTAGCCACCTATCACGTTATGGGACTAAGTAATAAGTATCTTCAGCTAACAGTGAGTGCACTTGTAGTATCTCCTGCCTGCTTCTTTGTCCCCAAAGAAATATGGACGTAAAGATACTATTATTTTTGTGAACAATAATTCGAAAAATAAGTCTTTCCAATGTTCCCTTGCAAGGTAAGCATAGTGAACTAAGCGTAAATAATAGTTCAGATTCACCAAGATTTAACAGTTACTCAGCTGGCTAAAATATAAATATGTATACATATAAATAATAGGTGAAAATCAGTGCATTTGCAAACTTTATTTGCGGTTATCGAGATCAACCGTAAGTAGTTTTGTGACCCCTTATAGTATAAGATTACCAAAAACAACTAGATATTTGGTCTATTATAACCACGAGTATCTAATACTTACTGAGTTTTTTCTAAATAGGAGTATACTCAATATTTTCTACAACCCTTAATCGATTACGGGGATCGCATGATTTGAATCGAATGGACAGTCTAACCTCTCGAGAAACGAGACAGTAATAACTAATAAAAATAGTAAAAATATACTGTGGAAAAGGTTGTGAGTAACAAAGTTTTCATGTTCAAGTAGGTACGATGCTTGAGTAAATATTACAAAAATACATCTATCGACTCTCCCTATGGTTTTCAAAACGGCTGCAGCGATTTTAATGAAATCTTCTTGAAATTTTATTTTAAGTCCGATTGAGCGTCAATCGGATGAAAGCGATAGATAACTTTTTATATTTCGCTAGTGGTAGCCCTAGCCTCGACTCGCTCTGTAATTTTGTCCCACTATGGCAGTTGGATACTTCTGTACTGAGCACTGAATGTATTATATTCGTGCCAGCACTTATCATCAAGTCAAACAGGGACTACCGAGATTTTTAAATTAATCCAAAAGCAAAAAAGTTACACTACTATGAGATTAATACGCTTTTACAATAAACTACTACTTTTACAATAAAAAAAGGATATTATAAAATCTCAGATTATTTAAGCCTGGGATTAATTGATATATATATATATATATATATATATATATATATATATATATATATATATATATATATATATATATATATATATATATATATATATATATATATATATATATATTGTGACATAAATATTGTGATATTGTAAAAAAATAGATGATATGAAAAAAAAACAAGCCCGCTGACATTCTTCCGCCGGATCTTCTCAGTGTATTACTGTATTGCCGTGACCGCGTTTCCGATCCGGTAGTGGTTTTTAAAAAATATGTTGACGTGTCAAAGTAACTTATAAAAAGTTTTATCGAATAAAGTTGTTCTGATTTCTGAGAGAGTTCCGCAATCTCCTCCACGAGTACGTATTATTGTTACAATAGCGTCAGTACTTATAACCGTTGTGTTCTGATATGGAGAGTATGGTAGGCCTCTGCCCTCTTTATATCATAGGAGCAAGCAGTAGATGGTTTTGCTGATGGAGACATATATCGCTTATAAACACCAAAGACTTTAATGGTGCGTTGCTACCCGAGGAATGGTATTGTCGTATGCATAAGTTTACTGGATACCTAACCCCCAAACCAGAACTCGACAAAAACAAGGCTGTCCTAACAAAGCAATTTACGCAAACATAGCAATGCATTAAACCCAGGCGGTACGTTGTGGAACCCTACCACCAAATAGTGTAGGTAGCAGTGACACGTTTAGCCAATCATTTGCCTTTTACGAGCTGCCTGACAGTCCGTTCTTTAAAAGGGGCCCAAGCCATAAAAGAAAAAAGTCGGGCAAGAAGTAGGTGTTGCAATGTAGGAATATACGAATTTAATTATATATAATTTTTTACCTATTTAGTCTCGACTTTGAAAACCTTGATTTTTAAAAAATAAAATTACTTTTATGACGATCATGTGTATATTTAAAAAGTTAAAATATATTTTATAAAGCTATTAATTAACATTTTTGAAAAGGCAATCTTAAAAAACTAAATTTACATATTTTACTAACTGACCCGGCAAACGTTTTGCCGTACAAATGACTTCTAGGTTTTTTTTTTCTTATATGATAAGATGGCAAACAAGCAGATGGGTCTGATGGTAAGAGTCAACCATCGCCTATAGACACCAAAGATGTTAATGGTGCGTTGCTATCTTTTGGCGCGGTTTAATGCCACATGCATAAATTTACCGGCTACCTTACCCTCCAAACCGGAACACGACGGAATAGGTAAGGCGGTAGTACCAGACCTGGGCGAGACAATGCAGAACTCTACCACCTATTAGTCACGATGGTAGTGACTTGCATAGCCAATCGGTTGCCTTTTACGACTTGCCTGGCAGAACGGCAGTTGGTCTATTCTTCAAAGGAGCCCGGAATCAACACGGGGAAATTGGTAAGGTATTGAATATTTTGGTGGGGTACTTGGAAGGGGGTTAATTGAGATAAAAACTGTCCTATCTTTTAAGTTGGACCAAACAATAGATATTTACAAAATTTCATTGAAACCGGTTCAGTAGTTTCGGAGTCCATCGCGAACAAACAACGTGACTCTTTATTCATGTATATTAAGACTAGCTGACCTGTTATAAATATTTTGGTGGAGTACTTAAGGGTGGGTGGGGATCATTGATATAAAAAACCTAAGATACACAATCAGTCTGTCAAAAACGTCCTCCAAAAATGAGTGCACAATTTTAAATTGTGCACTCATTTCAAACAGAATCGCGTCGGTCGCATTACTGTCAATTTTATTTATTTTCGTACATTGCTTTGTAAAAACAACTATGTCTTGTACTTACGGTTGGATATGCAAAGACATATATATGTTTTTACCATATCTATAACTTTACTAACAAATTAGGGACACTTTTGAGTGTCAGTTTTGTTCGGGACTGTGCATCTAGGGTTTTTTATATCAATGGTGGGGATATTAATTGAGATATAAACAATCCTATTAAAAATATTAGGTTCCTGCTGTTCACCGTTCGCGTCATTATCGTAAAAGGGCTCAAAGTATTGGCCCTTTATTAATATATTGAAGATATCAGTAGTCAGTATATACATATTATGTTCGATTTATGCAAAATAAGCAAAAAGATAGTAGTTGTGTTTGCGTATACGTTTCTTTCTTGCTGCGTATAGGTCAAAAGTACATTTACATAAATAATTACGTAATGATATTAGACTTAACATACAAAGTAAGTTTATGCCAGTAATATCGTTGAATGAGCTCACATAGTCGTAGCATTGAGTGTAATTTCTCTGGCTGATAGCGTTGGCTCGCGTGACTGACTGTAAAATATCAGCTCGTTTCCTTTTCGAATATCTTCGAAGATGCCATTGTCACATTAATCGAGTTTTTTCGCTTTTATACACTTATTCGTTATTTCGTCTCGAGTCGATAAATACGCTGACAGTTGATAATTTATAATATTTACTTAATGGAAAGGAAAACTGTTTTTTTTTAAATGCCACAAGTGATGTCATTATACAACGTTGCAAATGATTAACATGATTATACGAATATGCATATTTTTTGCAGAAGAAAACCAGTGAAAGGAAGAATCCAACTTATTTGGGTTCGTGGATTAAAACTTTGGCTATTAATATTTTGAATCTGTAAAAATTAACGTCTTTGATGAAAACATAATATACGGATTTGAGGTGTTCATAGGTATTTTAAAATATAAACACTTTGGCCTAAAAAGGCTACAAGAAATAATTAACGTAACGTTTCCTAAGAAATATGTTACGCTAAAAGTTATAGATACTTCCTAATAATAATTAGAATAGATTGGTAAGATATGAATATAATGAAATTAAAAATGACAATGATTAGGGGAGACCGGGGATAATTAATTGACTTTGTTTTCAATGAAAGTTTAGTATTTGATAATTTTAGACTTACATCTACTTCTCGTCTCTGTGGTCTAGTGGTCCGGTGTCGGTGTTGACTACATGAGGTCTCGGGTTCGATTCCCGGATCGGGTAAATCAAAAATGTGTTTTTTCAGTTTTCTGATAAAATCAAAGTTGCCCAGGATTTGATAAGTGCCCGGTTGGCGATAGGTTTCCTACCAATCACATTGTTGGACTAAGTATCTGCTAACCGTGGGTGTACTGGTTGTACCTCAGCCTACCGCTAACGGAGATCTCACAGAAGGTAAACGAGTTTTAGTGATCACACATGTATTCATTTATATACAAATAAACAACGGTGCTAAAATATTTTTACATTTTAAAACACAAACATAGACGAATATAAAATTTCATTTTTTAAAGACATATAAAATTAAAATATTCAATTATAAATGTTATTTGATCTTATCGTCCTCAACTGGAAACATCAAAACATTAAGTACGTGAGCTTAATATGTAAAGTTTTAGATTAGCTTACACTATCACTAAATATGGCAAAAATGATGGTATATCTCATCATTTTATTTACAAACTATAATTTTATAAATATTTTTCTTATACTCTGTTCAAAGGTATTTTAATCTATCTATACATATAATAAAATCGTAGGAAAGTCAAAACTGTACATTGAATATTTTTTTAACAGAATACTTAAGGGCGTGATCAACAATCGATATCAAAGCCAAAAATATAGTTTTTAGAATTTTTTCTGTTAGTCAGTTTATCTGCTTGTCTGTATGTATGTCCGGGATAAACTCAAAAAGTACTGCATGGATTTACTTCAACTCCCTTGCAAAGTAAGCGAAGACAGTCAAATATTAGACGCTAGCTGCAGGCTGCTGCGTGTAGCCTGCTGCATTATAAAAGTTTTTTTAGGAATCCCGCAGGATCATCTAATTTTTCCGGAATAAAAAGTAGCCTATGTGCTATTCCAGATTATCTGTGTGCCAAATTTCATTAAAATCCATTCAGTAGTTTTTTTCGGGATTGAGTAACAAACATCCATCCATTCAAACATACCCAAACATCTACACATACCATCCACCCAAGCATACAAACTTTCGCATTTATAATATTAATTAATATAGATTTATATCAACTACTGTTTATTACCAGCCTTTCTGTGTCGCTGCGTCTGACAACCTTAACAACTATCGTTACTTGCGAGGCTGATAGATTTTTTATATTATTATACAAAATTTTTATTCAAGTTTATACAATTACCTTATAAAAATAGAAAAGTCCACAACTAATACGTTTCGTATCCTCATTAAAATTTTATTGTGTCTTGTTTCTCACAGATTTTCCCGACTCGATTCATTATTTTATAATTAAGTTGTCATAATGGCTTGGGGTAATGTTGGATAGGGATATCCTCACTACAACGGTTGAGTTTAACCTTAGACACAACGATAGGATTGCTATTATGTGATAACTATGTAGATGCTTGAATGGTTCATCAGCATACTTATATACACTTTTGTCCGATCCGGGGATCGAACCCGGGATCTTAGGTTCTGAACCGAATAGGCTAACTAGACCACGAGCGAGGCAAAAAATCAATGCTAATAATACTTAAAAATCTTAGGTTGGTACATGGTGGCGCATTAAAAAAATTAAGTAAACACGAAATACGAACACACGAACACAGGTATTTCATATAACCTTAGTATAAGTTGTTAGAGTTCCGACTAGATGACAAAAGTAGATAATAGCGAAATTTAATATTTAATAGTTAATAAATAGTGAAAAAAAATGTGTCAGAAAAACAATACAAAAAAAGCTTTAAAAAAGCTTTAACAAACATGTTCGTTGATATCATTTGTACGATAATAATAAATTTGAACATGATCTAAGGGGTTGACCGATTCGAATCTAATCATGAGGTCCCGAGTTCGATTCCCAGGTCGGACAAGTGTATTATTGAGGTTTTCACGAGGTTTTTTTTTTAAATATAAATCTTAGTACATAGCAGCTCGGATTTAGGCGTGAGTTATGTCGCAACTCGGATGAGAACGTTAATCTGTCGTTTCAAGTTATCACTAGTAATAAATCGTAATCATTATCAAATCAGTAAAATATGTCGATGTGGATCACCATCCATCTCCCCAACTAACGATATCGTGGTGGCGTAGTCCATAGACGTTCCGCAAGGTATCAATGACGTTATGATACTTTTTCCACTGAACATCTGTAAACCTCAAGACTTTATTTTAATACAAATCAAACTTTAGGAAGCCGTCTGTTGATCGTTGTAATATGAGCAATCCCTAAGCTCAGCTGATCTCTAAGGCAGAGATGTACGACGCGAGGGGAGGGCGTGTCGGAGTGCAGTCGCCTGCCTCGCGTCGGTCTCGTCGGTCGGATTGTGCTTTCAGCAACTGTGTCAGTGCTTTTACTAAAAAAAATTGTGTGTGACAATCGAAATTTTTAGTGTTGTGTCGTTAACTTTATGTGCAAATGTGTTTTAATTTACGGTAACGTATAGATTATTTATATTTTATCAATTACACTATGAAAATATGTTTATATGAATAAAACATGAGGGTAACAAAATGCAATAGCAATTTAGGTACACGGTTAAAATTATTTGACTATAATATATTTGTTTCGTTAGAATAGCTTATAGATATTCTCACCCTCAAATAAAATTCACGCATAGAAAGTTTCCCTGCTCTATCATCTCAAAGGGATGTGTCGCCCGGGGCTGTATGGATCCAGTCAATCCGGGAAATGTAATTTGAGATTATTACAAGTACCAAATATAACATCCCTTTGATATATTTGTAACTTCAAGTGAAATATTTCTAACATTATATGAAAAAAGTAACTAAATTAACTGATAGCCTAATTTTTTTGTTCAAATTTGCTGATCTATATATTAATTCACGAAGCAAAAAGTTTGTACCCCTTTTTACGACAATTACGCAAACTGAGGAGTATGATATTTAGCACAGTTAAAATTTGAATGGCGAAGAAGTACAGACAGCTGATATTTTTATATCATACTAGCTACAGCGTGCAGCCCGCTGCATTATAAAAGTTTTTGGCGAATCCCGCGGGATCACTTAATTTTTGTGGGATAAAAAGTAGCCTATGTGCTATTCCAGGTCATCATCTACTTGTGTACCAAATTTTATTCAAATCCGTTCAGTAGTTTTTTCGTGATTGAGTAACAAACATCCATTCAAACATCTAAACTTTCGCATTTTTTAATATTATTTAATATTTAATTTAATTTAATATTTAATTGATTAATTAATATAGATGCATTAGAAACGCCTAAAATTAATTAAAATAAACATTACTCACACTACTGTTTATTTGGCACATACATAATATACATATAATATTTATTTTTGGTTAAAGTCTTAGATGTAGAATTTCGATCATGCTGGGGCCGCACTTGAGTTTATCGTCACAAAGCTTCGTGCAATGACACGATAATTGTAGAGGTCACATGAGGCATCGAGTGTAATAGTTACTAAACGGAATTAATAATTATATCCGTTAATGAGATTTTAGTGGCGCAACTGTTTTAATTATTACAGGCACTTTCTTTGCTACGTTTTTATTTTTACATGGACACATATCATCACGCCCCTACGGGTTAGGTAGAGAGAACCAAGTACCATGTAACGATTCTTGGAGATTTGTCTTGCTTCCTACATATTCATTACTAATTACTATCTAATATATTCATACTAACACGTCGGTTGCAAAGACTTTTAACACCTTCGGATACGACAACCTTTAGTTATTTTTTTATAAAGTTCTACCATATTATAATAAATTATATTTGAACGATTAGTTTTGTTCCCATACTCGGAACTCTTTCCCCTGTTTCACCCCTTTAGGGGATGAATTTAAAAAACCCTCTGTTATTGATCCTATAAACTAGGAACCCTTGTACAAAGTTTTATGTTTCTATAATAAATATGTAGATACAGTAGTTTTGCCTGTGTCTATCAATCGGTTCGTGCGTCCGTTTTATTAAGTAGATTTGTAATTATAAGGGGTAATGAAAGAGGCGGTGAAAGGTTATTTGTTTAAAATATATTTATTTATTTTTCGTATAAAGGTACCTACATTCCCACCCTCTTATAAAACTTAGGCGCTAAAGTTACCCTACTCTATCATTTCAAAGGGAAATACATCGATTACGGGCCGTGTGGGTTCAGTGAATTTGGGAAATGTAATTTTAATCTATTACACAGATATTTTACGATTTTTCACTAGTATTTCTTTTAAAACTAGCCACTTTTGATATATTTTTGTAACTTCAAAGCAAAAGCAAAATATTTTGCAAAATAAAAAACGAAATCAAATGATTGAAAAATATACCTTCGAAGTAATAAGCAGAGATCCAACGCACCTACGTTTGGGCGACGGTATCATCAAGTTCCGTGGTTTGACAGTTGGCCAACCTATCGAAAAATCCAACGTTAAGATTAGAAGAAATTTATGTTTTTCGGAAAAACTAAAAGATTTATTAAGAAGGATTCACCTGTTATTAGATCCTAGAAACACATGCATTTATATCGAAGCCAATATCGGCTGAAAATACGATTATATCCGTAGCCGTTTGTTGCCTAATCATACCTACTATTTAACATAATTGTGTCGAAATTGAATCGAGTTAAGAATAATGTCCCAATGCTTTTTGCTGAGAAAAGGCCACTTTTTCCTTTAATCATACGTTTGTTATTTGGTTAATTTTGTAAGAATCGATGTAATCTTTCTGTCAAGTCGAAGATGCTTGTTTAGAATTTAAAAAATCTTTTATTTTTTCTTAACATGTATGGGAATATCTAGCGTAATAAAAAATCGACCAAAAAATATATGAATATTGAAATGGAAAGATCCAGATAATAGGTTATTGGTGTAATCGATGACGATTTTAAGACAGCTTAGGTCCAGAGTACAATGGTTATTGGCATTTCGCCTCAATAGTTTTCTTGTAATATAACTTATTGTGTCCAAGATTGGATATAAGTATGGCCGGATCAGCAGGCCTACTCTTGAAAACAATATAAATCCTAAACAAATATTGATAAAAACAATAAGTTTCGAATAACGTCAAAAAACGGTACTCTTGAAACCAATATTGCCCACATTGATTCAGTATAGTAACGACCTAATTATTGGAAATAGATGTCATTGTTACACGTCAAGCTAGTGTTACAAGTGGAAATTTTAAGTACAGTTTTAAACAAAATAACGAATAAAAGCAGTAATAAGTAGTTACAAAAAAGTTCGAAATCCGTCTGGCGCTGTCGCCGAATCCAATAATTGAATATAGTTGTCTAGAGTACGAAATACTTCAAAATTCATTAAATATTCATTTAAAATTGAAATTGGTTTTCAAGAGTAGCCCTACTGATCTCATGTAAAGCCAAATTCCTAACTCTATACGCCCTAACTCTACAAGCCTTAACTTCTCAATCGCTATACCTTATTTAAAATATGTGGATTGTCCGTTTCGCTGCTATTATATAACAGAAAATTAATGAATGGTAAATATTTTTTTTCATCTTACGCACATTTGACGGTGGCGATATTGACTTGTTGACTTACGTTCTAAAGATGTTTAAAAAAGCAAAGTCAAAAAAAAATGTATGTGAGAAGTGAAAAGTGGATCGACAATAGTTTATTGTTTAAAAAATGTTTTTTTTTTCAGTATTCTGATAAAAAGTTAAGTTACTGTAAGTTACATACTGTATAGCAATATGTTTTCACGAACGTTGTTCTTTTTCATAATACATAATTCACTAGTAATTTAAGTATGCATGCAGTCTTATGCAATAAAGAGTATGAGCCAAATTATTTTTTTTTTCAATTTTTGCCTGTGAAATGATTAAAAATCATAATTATGAATTACTACGTGAAAACTAAAGGGGGAGGGGGGGGGGTCTTGGCATATACTAATATACTACGAGTGGTCACCGAGGGGAGGGAGGGGTCGAAAAATCTTAAAAAATAGGTCACGTAGTATGGGTATGTTCCCTAAGTATCTTCGGCTAAACGTGGGTTGCACTGGTTAAACCTCTGCATACTACTTCAGGGATACGGGCGTGAAGATACTTTATTTTTACTTTTATTTTACTTCACATATATTTATAGTACATAGTTCCTGAAAGCTCGCTGATAATTCAATATCTATGGATTTATGTAAAAATGAAAGTGTTGAACCAATGTCACATTTTTAAAACATCTTCAGGCCGTAATATATTGTAAAACAGTGAAACCAGTTGCACACGTGCTAAAATAAATATGTAAAGTGATTCAAAGTACTAATGCCTTTTACTTATATATCTGACAGTAATGGAATTTCATCAAGTGCCAACGATTTAGAGCAGGCTTTCCCAACCTTTTTTTTATATCATAAGATAACAAACAAGCAGATGGGTCTCCTGATGGAAAGAGTGAACCATCGCCTATAGACACCAAAGGTGTTAATGGTGCGTTGCTATCTTGTGCCGAGGTCTAATGCCACAGGCATAAGTTTATCGGCTACCTTACCCTCCAAACCGGAACACGACAGCGACAAGCACTGACGCTATTGCGGCAGGAATAGGTAAGGCGGTGGTACCTGACCCGGGCGAGACGGTGCAGAACTCTACCACCTAGTAGCCACGATGGTAGTGACTCGCATAGCCAATCGGTCGCCTTTTACGACCTGCCTGGCAGAACGGCAGTTGGTCTATTCTTCAAAGGAGCCCGGAACAAACCTTTATTTCGCCGAGCCTCCCCGAGCCAAAAATAATATTTTCATGCCCTCCTTTTATTCCTTATTTACCTACTCCTTTTTTTTTTTGAAATGTAATCTACATATTACATACGACGCCTTTCCCTAACATCTCTCTACGCCTCCCAAGGGTGGCGTGGCCCCCTGGTTGGGAAGTCCTGATTTAGAGTATCAAATATAATAAACTTCACATTTGCATTCTTTTAACCGGTTTTTCTTTTTGAAAACAACCACACAAAGTACAGTAATTAAAATAAAATCGTTTTCGGAAACGATACCTTTATAAATCAAAGTAGAATGAGATATGATACATCACTGTTTTTATTACCTAATTAAAACATTATAGATATCTTGGGGTTTTAAATATTTTAAATTTAAAGAAACGCCTCTGTGGTCTAGTGGTCTACCTGGTGTCGGTGTAGACTATATGGGGTTCCGGGTTCGATTCCTGGGTCGGTCTATTCAAATGTGTTTTTTCAGTTTTCTGATAAAAACAACGTTAACGGGATTGGCTAAGTGCCCGGTTGGCGCTAGGCTTACCACTTTTCACATTGTGGGCAAGAGTAAGAATGGGCCAACTGCCGTTCTACCAGGCAGGTCGTAAAAGGCGACCGATTGGCTATACTAGTCACTATCATCGTGGCTACTACGTGGTAGAGTTCTGCATTGTCTCGTCCGGGTCTGGTACCTATTCCTGCCGCAATAGCGTCAGTGCTTGCCACTGTCGTATTCCGGTTTGGAGGGTAGGTAGCCGGTAAACTTATGCATGTGGCATTAGACGTCCCCACAAGATAGCAACGCACCATTAACACCTTTGGTGTCTATAGAGACGATGTTTGACTCTTTCCATCAGGAGACCCATCTGCTTGTTTGCTATCTTATGATATAAAAAAGAAATTACTTATTTTTAATAAACCTTATTTTCTAGCCGATGTTACACACGACTTTCTTTTAATTTCCTGTGTAAAAGTACGCGTAGTAGTTAGTACACATACCTTATACATCCTTGCTAGCTATTTCCATACTTAGATCTCTACCATCCTAACTAGTAATACTATAATTGCAAAAGTGATTTTGTTTGTTTGTACTCTCATCTCAACATCTCATAAAAATTTGCATACTTCCACAGTGTTAGGGATACAAAAATAACGTAGGGTTTATTTTATTCGAAAACCCCAGGCTGCAGAATAAACGGCTTCATAAATTTATACATGAATTATTCTTCCGTCAATGAAACTATATTGTTAATCGAAAATTCTTCTGTAAATTGTTACATACTGTGTTGTAAACGAATTTATACGCGATGATATTTTTTAAGGTTTACTGCTCCTATTAGTTCTGATGGATTAAAATTCCTCCTCATTTATGGAATGTCGGATAAAAATAAAATGTATTTTGTGGTATATGTTTCAAATTTGTTTGTATGGAATCCATTTGCTAAATTGTTTTTACAATTCCTCGTGATTCTTTAAAAGAACTCACTTAGGAAAGACTCGTTAAAGCACTAATGTCCCTAAATGACAGGAAGATAAATAATTTGGTTGTTAAAACAACAAAAACAGATGCATAATAGAGTCTTAATTAAGACTGCTTCAACGTTAAGACTCGAGGTCCCTTTTTAATGATATGTTTTGTCGCATCAAGGACCGGTTATTATTTGGTGATGGCATCTGGTGATTACGGTTATCACAATGTTATATTTACAGCGCAAACGTGACCCAATGTGTATTTTACTTACTTATAGATCTATTATGATTTTTTTAACTTCCCGCTACCAATGTAGATTAGGAAGTTACTGATATTGCCCTGATTTTCGAAAAACGAATTTTCACCAGATCTCCACGTTTTGAGATCCTAGGAACCTTTTTTGACTATTTTCACGATGACGTCAGTATGTCTGTATGTATGTATGTGTGTGTGTGTATGTGTATGTGTGTATGTAAACATCTTATAACTTTTGAACGTTTAGGCCGATCGCAACGTGGTTGATGGCATTCTATTGGATTTCGCTCAAGTTAGACTTCTTGAAAATTTGAACCAAGCTCTATTCCTCAAAAAACTACGTCTAATGCAAAATTGCATAAAAATAGGTTAATCCGTTTGAGAGAAATTGTTGACGAAAAATTTTGAAAAAGTGCTTTTTCGACATATCTTCGAAACATTTCATCCAATCGTTTTTTGGTATTCTACGATATTTTAGTACTAAAAAACTACGTCAAATACGGCTTTAAAAATTAAAATCGAGTCTAATTTTCAAAATTACAGCTTTCAAATATGAATATTACGATGTTTTTAGCAAACTTACTTTATATTTTTGAAATAACTTAGGATAATACACCGATTGAATTTAAAATCTTATCAGCTTTTCACCTTTAAAAACTGTGTCAAATACTGTCACTTGAATCAAAATAGATCAATTTGTTTGTGATTTATCAATGACGACAATTTTTGAAAAAAAAAGGTTTTTCGATATTCTTCGAATTTTAGAACTCAAAAATTGAGTTAAATGCCATTCGAAAGATCAAAATCTCCGTGATCAAAATCGATCATCGTTCCAAAAATATACAGCGTTAAAAAATCAATATCCTGCCATTTTTAACAAAATAGATGTTTGAACTGAAAAAATCTATACCTACAGTTTTTACTCTTTCGAGCTTAAAATACCTTAATTTAGCGGGAAGTTTCAGGGATGGCCAAGAGGGTCAACCATTTACAATTTTTTTATAGTATAAGATAGCAAACAAGTAGATGTGTAGGAGACACATCTGCTTGTTTGCTGATGGACAGAGTCAATCATCACCTTTACAACTTTACAAGGCCCAAAATCGAGCTCACATGGAGTACTGTTCTCACCTCCGGGCCGGAGCTCCTCAGTACCAGCTTCTTCCTCTTGATCGCATTCAACGTAGAGCGGTTCGAATCGTCGACGACCAGGCTATTTCTAATCGGCTTGATTCTTTGGCGTTACGCAGATATGTAGGTTCGCTCTGTGTCTTTTCCGACGAGTCATTCGGATTAATTCCTGCCGCTTAATTCCATCATCGGACATCGCGTCAAAATTTAAAGTTCCATCCTCACCACCTCGATGTCTGGAAATCCACAACCGTGCACTTTTGTCGGCACTTTTTGCTTCGCACTATTCCTTTGTGGAATTAACTACCCGCGGAGATGTTTCCGAACGGATACGACTTGGGGACCTTCAAAAAACGAGCTTTATTAGTTCTTAATAGGCCGGCAACGCAGCTGCAAGACCCCCGGTATTGCAGATGTCCATGGGCGGCGGTGGTCACTAACCATCAGGTGCACCCCTTGTTCGTTTGTCCCCTCTAAATAAAAAAAAAGATGATAGGCTATTTCTAGCGATAATCGGCACCGACGGCTTAAAAAGCTCATCCGAGTTACGGGAGTGGTAACACAACACCCCGCTAGACTCCGAGCTGCTACTAACATTTTGGACTATCGACTAAAACCTCGAAAAAAACCAAATAGCACTTTGCCCAACCTGAGGATCGCACTCGGGCCTTAATAGAGATACTGGTAATAATTGGCAGCGTAATCGGGCGAGTCTTCTCAGAACTATTCTATCACCAAGTATTTACAATAATTGTAGCATATTTAGCTTTTGTTTTCTCAAATTTCTACAGATAAATAAAATAGAATGCTTATGCATTGCTTCTCTCTTCTGAGATTAGCTGTGTATAATGGAACGAGTTCCAATCCTAACCGCGTTTCGTACTTCACGTACTCATCAGATGAGCGACAGCCCATTACGCTGTATGTTATGCTTATCCGCATAGGATACAAGTGAGAATGGAACCCGTCAGGGGAGGATCATCCACTCTTGAGTCTATTGGAGCAACGCTCGCTAGACCAAGGGCCGCTTCAGCGGTTAGGATTGGAACCCGTTCTATTCTACACAGCTAATCTCATAATAGAGAAGCAATGCATTAACACTGTCGTGCGAACTCGCACCTGAAGAGTCGAAAAGAAGACGAAACAATGAAATCGCCATCACGGCTTGGCACGGCTAAGGCCGGACAGAGTTGTTGGGGATTTGTGAGCTAAGAGGGAAACCAGAGACCAATAGGTCATCCAGCCCCTGTGCTGGTCTAGGCGTGAGCCGAAACTCAACATCGTTATGACAAAGCGTTTTGTACTTCATGTACTCATCAGATGGGCGACAGCCCATTACGCTTTAAATAGAATGCTTTTTATAGAGGGTCTGGAAAGACACGAGATAAACCGTTCGATGATGAGTAATTACTTCGATGTATCCAATTCTCAGTATAGACTCTAGAGTCTAGACACAACACTTACAACATTGCATTTTATTAATTAGAAATTAATTAAACTTCAATTATATTTCGGAATTCGGACTTATTTGCGACTCATATTGATTACTTAATTACCTGGTATCTTTAACAAAACGATAAAAGAAACGACTTGCCACCTATCACATTTGTGGGAACAAGTAACTTCGGCTAATCGTGCGTGCACTTCTACCTCTGCCTACCCCTCCGGGGATACGACCGTGAAGATACTTTTTATCTTACAAAACCATCGATTTTAAGATGATTATAATAAACTGTTTAGG
Source organism: Apodemia mormo (assembly GCA_036924255.1). Lineage (NCBI taxonomy): Eukaryota > Metazoa > Arthropoda > Insecta > Lepidoptera > Riodinidae > Apodemia > Apodemia mormo. The sequence goes on along the minus strand of JAUPFN010000019.1, from coordinate 14,053,227 downwards.
AAAAGCCGGTTTAAAGTGCTGATTTTAATTTCGATAAATGCTAGAATTAACAAGGTCTTAATTGCACCTTCAGCGATATAAAGGTATTATTTTGCAATGGTAATTAAAATGAATGATAATTATTATTAACCATACGGTGCAGCGTGCAGCCCGCTGCATATAACAGTTTTTGGCAAATCTCGCGATCACTTATTTTTTCCGGGATAAATAGCCAATGTGCTATCCCAGGTCATCTACCTGTGTACCAAATTTCATCCAAATCCGTTCAGTAGTTTTTGCGTGACTGAGTAACAAACATCTATCTATCCAGACATTCATACATCCAAACATTCAAGCTTTCGCATTTATAATATTAATATAGATGAATCCAATTTTAATATTAGTCGAAAATTGTGGATATCAAAAAGTAGATGGCTCTACTGATGGAAAGAGACGACCATTCTGTTTTTCTAGACGACTCTCTCATTCGAACTATTTTGCAACTTGCTATACTAAATTACCAAGTATCTTATATCTAAACTAATATTATATAGAGGAAAGATTTGATTTTTTGTTTGTTTGTTACAATTTTACTCAAAAACTACTAGATTGATTTAAACATTTCTTTCACCTTTAGAATGCTACATTATCTAGGTTAGGTTACTCTTAGACTGCTTTTTTACCGAACTTAGCAAAGGGAAGCAATGACTCGCGAATCACTCCTAGTACAAAAGATATTAATATATTTAAGCTGTTTAGGAAAATTAGGTCTAAAGTGCTGGATTTAATTTTGGTCAGTGCTAGAAGTATCACTAACAGTGCATTTGTATTCGAGCATCATGTCTGTTTAGATTGCAAGCTTTGTTTTCCGCGAGAACTAGGAATCCCTATCGTACAAGATAATTCAATTTGCTTCGGTACCTCACATAGATAGGATATGTTACTGTGTACGTTTTGTACTTAATCTGTTGTTGCTTATGAGTTAAATCCTGTTAATGTTATAATAATTATGACATTAACAGGATAATTATTATACGAGTGGTAAAATATTTGTGTATTTAGGTGTTTGTTGCTTAATAATTACGCTACAAAAATTGCACGAATTAGCGTGAAATTCCGTGCCTAAATAGATAATTGACCTTGACCTGACCTAAGATTATTATGGATCGCAAGACGAGCTTTGCGTTTAAGTTATTACCGTTACAATATTATTTCTATGTAAAAGTACCTACCGTTTCCTACCACTCCATAGTCCATAACCTCAAGAAAATTATTTAATAATTTTAGTGTAAGATCAATTCATGTAATTAGCCCGAGCGATATAAATCAATATACACCACAATCAATCAATCGATAAGCGATATTTGTCTAATGTATCCAATATATATTTACATGTCCAGTGTATCAATATCCATATCACAAGAATTTGCTAACTTTAGTGTAAGATCAGTAGGGCTACTCTTGAAAACCGATTTCAATTTTAAATGAATATTTAATGAATTTTGAAGTATTTCGTACTCTGGACAACTAAATTCAATTATTGGATTCGGCGACAGCGCCACACGGATTTTAAAATTTTTTGGAACTACTCATTATTGCTTTTATTCGTTATTTTGTTTAAAACGGTACTTAAAATTTCCACTTGTAACACTAGCTTGACGTGTAAGGATGACATCTATTTCCAATAATTAGGTCGTTACTATACTGAATCAATGTGGGCAATATTGGTTTCAAGTGTACCGTTTTTTGGCGATATTCGGAACTTATTGTTTTTATCAATATTGGTTTAAGATTTATATTGTTTTCAAAAGTAGGCCTGCAGTTCGTGTAATTGTCCTAGTCAATAAAAATCCCAGCGATATGAATCAACGTACACAACAATCAATAAATCAATACGCGATATTTTTCCAGTGGATATTGATACACTAGAAAAATATCGCTTAGAAATTCGTCTATTTTTACTTATTTCTATTATTAATTAGAAAATTATTTCTATTTGTCCAGTTTTTTTTACGTACGTGGACGTTTTTCATTAAAATTATTGTTAAGACTATTTTTTTCCATTTTAGTATGATATTCTCATTCATCTCAAGGTTACTTTTTAAAATGAGTTAACTTATATAAAACCAGCTTTCGTTCACAGGTTAAAACATAATTTGTGTCCCTAGAGAACAATACTTTTTGTAACCCCCTACAGTGTGTATGGAAAATTTAATGATCTTTAGTTTAGTGAAAACGTGAAAGCATAACAAATATTAACTGCATAACAAGAACATTAACTGTGCGCTCTTTCTATTTTAACGAGTGCGATAACAGTTTGTTACTGTAACAATTTTGATACGCGAGTGTATGAATATTATAAGGTTGCTCCTTTTGATTTAAATGTTTTTGTGTAAGCCCATGATATTATTATTACTTATGTTATTTTTCAAATATATTCTATATATATAAAAATCAATTGCTGTTCGTTAGTCTCGCTAAAACTCGAGAACGGCTGAACCGATTTGGCTAATTTTGGTTTTGAATTAATTGTTAAAGTCCAGGGAAGGTTTACAAGGTGAGAAAATATAGAAAAAAAGAGTACTTAAAAAGGCAGAACAACGGTTGTCGGGTCAACTAGTCTTTTATAACGATTACATATGAGCCTTTTCTTGTTTGGACAATACAGAAAAGGTGAAATTTATATATCAGATATTTCTAAACTTCGTCGCGAATATCAAAGGATACATTAAATACAAAGCGACATTTATAATGTAAGATGCATCCATATGTGAGAATAGGGTAGAAAACGGTGCATGAATGTGCATAAACATGCAATATCGACATGCGCTGCCGCATCGGGCGCCTACGTTCCTACAGACAACAACGCATCTTGCATTCTAAAATATGCATATAACTTTTCTTACAAAACTGTGGTTGTTGGTTATTAATTCTTATGAATTTATACTCAACCGCAAATTTATATATTAACTGACCCGGCAAACGTTTTGCAATATAAATTACTTGCATTGAATATTTTGGTGGGGTATTTGAGGGGGGGAGGGGGGAGGGGGGGGGGAGTTAATAAGGAATTCATACGCGGACAAACAACGTGACATGGAATTTATGTATATTAAGATATACAAAGATCCTTTCCTGACTCTTTTTACTATTCTTTTCCTGTATCCTTTTTACGAAAATAAGTTATAAGAATTATATTTGGCATAGTTAAAGTTTATATGGACGTTAATATTAAGGACAAAGTTATTATTCTTGTACTAGCTGTTGCCCACGACTTCGTCCGCGCGGACTTCGATTACTCCACACAGCTCCTCCCCGGTTTGGAGGGTAAGGTAGCCGGTAAACTTATGCATGTCGCATTAGACCTCGCCACAAGATAGAAACGCACCATTAACATCTTTGGTGTCTACAGGCGATGGTTGACTTTTCCCATCAGGAGACCCATCTACTTGTTTGCTAACTTATATTATATAAAAAAAATTAAACTAATAAATTTTTTTTACACATTCTACCATGAATTTAACACGCACTCACACGTATATTGTACTAGCTGCAGCGTGCAGCCCGCTGCATTATAAAAGTTTTTAGTGAATCCCGCGGGATCACCTAATTTTTCCGGGATAAAAAGTAGCCTATGTGCTATTCCAGGTCATCATCTACCTGTGTGCCAAATTTCATTCAAATCCGTTCTGTAATTTTTGCATTTATAATAATAATAAAAATAAAATAGATAATATATATATACTATTTTGTTTATGGTTAAAGTCTGTTGTTGTGTTATATTTTATTTAGTCTATTATCAAACTGAGACATAGTTTGTTTATCCTGTAATTTGTGTAAAATATATTTTGTACTGTAATTATAGTTGAGTTTCGATCACATAGTACTTATAAATGTAAAGTGACGTAGTTACTTACGTGGTAGGCGAACAAGCTTATCATAATTTAACAGGCTCAAGTTAGAAAATTAATTAGTACCGAAAAAATGGCCGCAAAATTTAATCGTAAAGTCAAAGAGAATTTATGAAAGAAAACAATGTCAACAATTTTATAAAAAATTAATCAAACGTTGAGCTTAAATTCCTAGATGTGAAAGGTCTCTTAAATTATTTGCGAGCCAGCCAGCCAGCATTAAAATTAAAGTTTTTTGTAAGTTCACGTTTTTTCCAAAAATTGTACTAGATTATAAATTAAAATAAATGAATATCGTCATATCCTTATTCTCCCTGATGATGTAGGCAACCTACCTATGATTAGCCAACGATATTAACTCAGGTGATGTGACAGGTGTTCAAGTTATCGATCGACAAATCAGACACTTAACCTATCAGTTTTATTTGACCCGTGTTAGTCCCGGGCTCCTTTGAAGAATAGGCCAACTGCCGTTCTGCCAGGCAGGTCGTAAAAGGCGACTGAGTGGCTATTTGCGTCACTACCATCGTGACTACTAGGTGGTAGAGTTCTGCATCGGCTCGACCGGGTCTGGTACCACCGCCTTACCTATTCCTGCCGCAATAGCGTCCGTGCTGGTCACTATCGTGTTCCGGTTTGGAGGGTAAGGTAACCGGAAAACTTATGCATGTGGCATTAGACCTCGCCACAAGATAGCAACGCACCATTAACATCTTTGGTGTCTATAGTCGATGGTTGACTCTTTCCATCAGGAGACTCATCTGCTTGTTTGCTATCTTATCCATACATATAATAAAATCGTAGGAAATTCAAAACTGTACATTGAATATTTTTTTAAAAGATTATTTGGGGCGTGATCTACAATCGATATCGAAGCCAAAAAATAATTTTTAGAATTTTTGTCTGTTTCTCTGTATGTATGTCCGGGGTAAACTCAAAAAGTACTGCATGGATTTACTTCAAATTTTGTATGAATATTACTAATAGATCGGGTCAACATATAGGCTACATATTATCACGCTATCACCTACGGGGGAGGGGCAGTGCGGAGTAAACGAACTCCGCGCGGACGAAGTCGCTGGCAACAGCTAGTGATATATAAAAAAAAGTCTTCGGCAAGTAATATTATTCAAAAAATTTATGTTTTACAGAAAATATATTTTATACTATTTGCCGTCAACACTTGACGAAACTCCATTGTATTTATGTTTAAATACACTTTTACTGTTTCACAAAACACTTTTTATTTAGTTTATATCGCCGACCGGTTTTGCGTTTCACTGCATCACATTTACAGAAAAAGTGAAAATTATCAATCAGGTTTCTGATTTCGCCATATAGTCAGTTTTAGTTTGAGGAGAAAAAGTAATAAATTGATATGAATTTGACTTGCCTCCTGGTCAATTGATTAGTCTATTTGGCTTCGAGGCTACGAGGTCCTGGGTTTGGTACCTGCGTCAGACCAATATTAGTTTTTAGGAGAAAGCTCTAGCAATACAAAATTTGGTAATAACAACCGTGCCTTGGATAAGCAGTTCCGGCTGTGCAAAAAAAAATGATTTCGTTAAAAAATCGCAAAATACGGTTAGGTTATCACTCGTCACTCACTAGTCACCACCAATTTTTCCATATAAATAAACTGCTAAATCGTGATGACCAATTTCTTTAAACTTCCGTTTCAATGTGCTAGCCCCCAAGAAAATCAGTGTGATGGTATTTATTTTATTTTTATGGAAAAATGTGCATCAGCCTTTACATTTCAGCTTCTTTATGGTATCTTACCATCAGCACGCTTGGAATATGCAACGTAACAAAATTTTATCTACTACTTTTATTGTTGTTGAAAAAAATGAAGAAAAAAAGTTGAATTAAAAGGAAAAATACATCTAAAGAAACAACATTAAAGTATGATGAAGTTAAAAAAATCAGTAAATATTGAATGATGTTCATTGCAAAAGTAAACTGAGTCGCATCCATCAACGACCCTCTCCATAGGATGAACGAAATGTGCATTTATTTAATCCATTATCTCTATTTAATGTCTGTGTACAATTTAAGATGAGTACAGAAGATATGTGAGGGACAGTCTGTGTGCGAGTCAAACCCAGTGAAATTCTTTCTAATACTGATTTATTATTAAAGTTTATACAAAAATAATGAATAAATAAAAGTGCAACCGTAACAATGTGTGCGTGTATATTATATTTTTTCTAGCTATTCTATTGTTTCTATGTAACCTAAATTAATCGTATGTCATTGACTTGAAATATAGTGCGGTAACCCGTACACTCAGTTTGTTTACCTTAGCTGCCATGGTTGCGCATATGATTTAACTTAATCTATACATATAATAAAATCGTAGAAAGTCAAAACTGTACATTGAATATTTAAAAAAAATACTTGGGGCGTGATCTATAATCGATATCGAAGCTAAAAATGTAGTTTTTAGAATTTTTGTCTGTTTGTCTGTTTATCTGTTTGTCTGTATGTATGTCCGGGGTAAACTCAAAAAGTACTGAATGGATTTACTTCAAATTTTGCATGAATATTACTAACAGGTCGGGTCAACATATAGGCTACATATTATCACGCTATCACCTACGGGGGAGGAGCAGTGCGGAGTAAACGAAGTCCGCGCGGACGAAGTCGCAGGCAACAGCTAGTATATTGAAATTCGATATATTAATGACGTTTATTTATCAGTGTAGTCTATTTTGCCTTTCAAAGAGAATCACGTTTCATTGTATGTATCTAACAAGGTATTAGTGGCCATCGACCAAATTTCTTCCCTCTTGCGCGAAATATCTCTAGTTTCACATCCTTAGCCGCTTGGAGAAACATTTTCTTGTTTGTTGCACGCCTCGTTGAGGTAGTGCTCTACTTTCAAAAATATATTTTGTCAAGTATGATATTATACATATGTAAAAAATCTATAAACAGGTTGACCTTGCAGGCCATCCCTAAAACTTCCCGCTAAATTGAGGTAATTTAAGCTCAAAGGAATAAAAACTATACCAAGCATAGATTTTATTCAGAGTTCCAAAATCATTTAGATTTCTGATTTTATTCAGAACTAGCTGTTGCCCGCGACTTCGTCCGCGCGGACTTCGTTTACTCCGCACTGCACCTCCCCCGTAGGTGATAACGTGATAGTATGTAGCCTATATGTTGACCCGACCTAATAGTAATATTCATGCAAAATTTGAAGTAAATCCATTTAGTACTTTTTGAGTTTACCCCGGACATACATACAGACAAACAGATAAACAAACAGACAAAAATTCTAAAAAACTATATTTTTGGCTTCGATATCGATTGTAGATCTCCCCCCAAGTATTCTTTTAAAAAAATATTCAATGTACAGTTTTGAATTTCCTACGATTTTATTATATGTATGGATTCCATTCTGCTAAAAACGCCTCATAACGCGTACAATTTTGTATTTTTTTTTTAAACTTTTTCCAGTGGAAACTGAATTAGGTCGCTGTGTAGTTAACAGTTTATTAATTCGCTTTAGAAAATATCAACAGTTCTAACAAAGTTAATACTCGTACAATGTTACTTAGTTTCGTAACTGCGAGTTTGTATTGGTCTAATATAGTGGAAGATTGTTGACACACGTTACGTGTGTGGAAAATATAAACATAACTAATATTAAGTGCGAAAGTAAGTTTATTTGTTTATAAGCTTACACTTTTTAACAATTTAACCGATTATAATGAAAGGAGATTGATGAAGTCGGCCTAAAAGTCCTACAAGAATATAATAATAATAATAATTCATTTATTTCAGAATCTTTTTTTTCAAAAATAGTCCATATTCTATGTTAATAAATAAAAATGGGTTATTAAAATTAATTAAAATATTAACATAATTTTATCGAAAATTTAATCGAAGTTTTGATAACTTAAAGTAATAAGCATAATATATTAGAATTCAACGAACACTTTTTAATAGCAAGTGCGTTCTAAAAAGGACCACTCTACGGAAGATATGAACTCCTCAAACTCATATAAATTTTCTTACCTTTAAATCAAGCAAGGATCTTTCTTTTCTGTTATGAAAGTAACACTTTGATTTGTTTATGATAAACGGAACAAGTTAAAAATATATAACATTTTGCTTCCTATCATCAAGAAACAAGCGATAGAAGTGATTATTATATTTATTATTATATTATCGATGATAGGGAAGCGCTTGATCACGATCTCGCCTCATGGTAAGCTAAAATGCGGCCTAAGATGAAACGCGCTTCCCTAGAAGGTACCTGTTCACTTTTTTCTTGAAGATCCCCAGGTTGTACCCGTCGGAAAAACAGAATCAGGAAGCATATTCCAATCCCTTGCGGTTCGGATTAAGAATGTCGAGTCGAACCGCTTTGTCCGGAAACATCCATCATATGGCGATGCCTAGTATCTGTGCACCTCGCCGTTCGATAAAAAAATGGGGATGGCGGATAAAGTCGCGCAATTCCGCAGCCCACTCTCCAAAGTGAATCCTATAAAAGACTGATAGACGGGGCTCTGGAGTTTTTTGCAACCACATCATCGTCGTTTATGAGCCTCTTGGTACGCCTCTCTATCGTCTCAAGTGTCTCCTGTTGGTATTTGGCGGATCCATCCCAGAGGTGAGAGCAGTATTCCATGCACTATTGACTTGTGCTTGATAAAGATTGAGCAACTGTCCCGGACTGAAATACTACAGAATACAATTAAGTAAAATGCGGCGATGGATATCATTTCACCAATGGAGGAACCCGTGAACTGTTGTGTACTAGAACCGTTAACATATTTCTTTACTACAAAGAGATTGCTATAGTTTAAACGCAATAAAACTGCAAGAAACTTTCTCCCGTGTTGGTCCCGAGCTCCTTTGAAGAACAGGCCAACTGCTGTTTTGCCAGGCAGTTCGTAAAAGGCGACCGATTGGCTATGCGAGTCACTACAATCGTGGCTACTAGGTGGTAGAGTTCTGTTTTGTCTCGGGTATGGTGTCACCGCCTTAACTATTCCTACCTCAGTAGCTTTAGTGCTAGTCACTGTCGTGTTCCTGTTTGGAGGGTAAGGTAACCGGTAAACTTATGCATGTGGCCATTAAACCTCGCCACAAGATAACAACGCAACATTAACATCTTTGGTGTCTATAGGCGATGGTTGACTCCTTCCATTAGGAGACCCATCTGCTTGTTTGCTATATTATGATATAAAAAAAACCACTTCCAACCTCCTGGATCTTCACCAATTTTATAGGGGACCAAATTGGAAATATCTTCTCATTAATAAAAAAAATGCAAATCTGTTTAGATATGACGGATTTATGCCCGAGCCCCGAATATACATAGAAAATCAGCCAAGTGCTAGTCGGATTCGCGCAAAAAGGGTTCCGTGCCATTATTTATTAAAAACGGCTAAAAAATCACGTTTATTATATGGGACCCCCCTTAAATATTTATTTTATTCTGTTTTTAGAATTTGTTGTTATAGCGGCAACAGAAATACATCATCTCTGAAAATTTCAAATGTCTGTTACACTTTTCATTTTCATGGTCAGGTTCATGAGATACAGCCTGGTGTCAGATGAACAGATAGACGGACAGCGGACGGACAGCGGACGTCTTAGTAATAGGGTCTCGTTTTACCCGTTCGGTACGAATCCTAAAAACATGTAAACATCCGAATTGACAACCTCCATTCTATTTAAACGTCGGTTGAAAACCGATTTGAGCACAACCCCACAACTCTAGTACCTATGGTCTATACACTTCATTTATTTTCAAACTGAAACATTCATGCAGATCGCCTCAGGGATATCGCCGTACATACATATGAGGTCAATGCCCATCAGGCATCGATTTAACTAGTCGTTAGATGTACATGCTCAGGCACAGTCGTTGCCGTCAGTTACACAGTATAATCAAATATAAATATCGAAAAATGTATGCCGTAACCCAATTACTAAGAAATGATTCATTATTAGTACGAATTATCGTAGTCGATATCTGTGTACTCTACACACATTCGTGGCTTTGTAGCTTTTTTCTCGGTATGCTACTAAAACACCGGTCTTTTGGGACAAAAGTCAAAGTATCCATACTAATTATAGCGAAAGTAACTATTTGTCTGTCTGTCTCTTCTTTTCTTTTCTTTTAAATGAAATTTGGTAAAAAGATATTCTAAGACCCGAGGAAGGACATAGGATGGTTTTTATTTCGGAAATCCCACGGGAACGGGAACTATGCGGGTAAAACCCTGGGACAGTATATCTTTTATACCACGCTAATAAGGAATAACTTAGACTACTTTTAGAAAACTTAAAATGCGGTCGAAGTCCCGGGCACTGATAGTAATTAAATGGATATTTATTCGTCCTACCTATGCACATGTGTCATAAAATAGCAAACAAGCAGATGGCTCTCCTGATGGAAAGAGGCAACCATCGCCTGTAGACAACAAAGATGTTAATTGTGTGATGCTATCCGTGTGGCAAGGTGTCAATGACAGGTGGGTCAGGTAGCAAGTCAACTTATGCAAGTGTTAATGACACTTGCATAAGTTGACTTGCTACCTGACCCACCAAATCGGAACACGACATTGACAAGCATTGGCGAATACCTAAGGCCGTAGTACCAAACCTGGACGAGACGGTGGAGAACTCTACTACCTAATAGCCACAATCGTTTGCCTCTTACGAACTGCCTTGCAGAACGGCAGATAGTCTGTTCTTCAAAGGGAGCCCGGATCAACACGGAAAAGTGTGCAGTTTATTCATAGTTTTTTCTCTTTCCAGCGCCTTGTATATTAGGGTGGATCGAAAAAAATTTTTTTTATTTTTTTTCTTAGCATGGGGGTAGAATTTGTAGCTTATAAAAAAAGAATGTTTTTCAAAAAAAAAAAATTTTTTTTCGCAACATTTAGAGATAGCCCACTCGTTTTTTAATAAATTAATGGATCAAATGGACTTATTCTAGCGAAAAAATTTTTTTTCCGTCAAAAATCGTGGAAAACATGAAAAAATAATTGCATATGATTTTTTTTTCACTTACCTTTTACTTTAATACAGATAAAAGGGCTGCTTAATTCTTTATTTTTCGCTTAAGTTACAAAAATAATAGGAAAAAAATTTTTGTGACTTCTGATTTCCATTTGGCTTTCAAAAAGACATTCCACAGATTCTAAAACATCGTTTAAATATTTTAAAATTTTTTAGTCCATTTGATCCATTATTTTATTAAAAAACGAGTGGGCTATCTCCAAATGTTGCGAAAAAAAAATTTTTTTTTTTGAAAAATTTTCTTTTTTTATAAGCTACAAATTCTACCCCCATGCTAAGAAAAAAAAATTTTTCGATCCACCCTATTGTATATGCGTGTACTTCTTTCTCTGTTTTTTTATACAGTCAAATGAGATTTATGAGTCTTGCACTTTTGGAATTTTCAAACTATTTTTACATTTACACATTGAAATAGATACATTATCATCTAAATATAGAATAAACATAAGCTTCCTCTTAATTTATGGCCTTTGTTGAATGCAGAACATATGCTGCGGTTGGTAATTTAAGTGCTCCCATCAAAATACTATTATACTACAGCCGTGTTATTGGTATAGCGGTTCGTGGTTAGAATGGAACAAACTTAATTTGTTCGGTGAATATGTGCATGAAAATGTTAGTTTGCGTTTGCATATGAGGTTATGAAAATAAAAGTAATTTAAAAAATTAAACCGTCAAAAATTAAACCGTCAAATATATCAAAAAAATCTGTATTGATTTTGATGATACTTAGATTCTTAAATATTAAATCCTAATATATTAAAATCAAAAACAGTTTCTCGATCTGGCTATTAGTTCCCGAGAAATTCCAACATACAAACATAGAAACATACACTTACCAAATTTAATAAACATGTTTGTCCAAGCATGTTTAAAAAATAGATCATCATACTTAAATATTATCCAGTTAACAATATTGTATACATACAATAAGTTAAACTGATAACCTCCGATTTTTCAGCAACGCACTTTTAACATCTGGTATCTATGGGCGATTTGAATACTTATATACTCGTACCGACCTATATATAATACGAATTAGGAATACTAATAGATAAAGTAGTGGTTATTTTAGTGACACTATAACATGCTTTAGTAATAGAAAATGTCTAAGATTGTGTTTCTTACTTTGCCAAAGCAAACATCGTGTCAAGATTCATATCCAGGGAGTTTCAACCTTTGTATGACACGATGTTGAATAGGATGTAATAAATTCAATTTTTACTGAAAAAGTGACATTTTTATATAAACAAATGTGAATAAGTTGGGAAACTCAATGCTCTTGAGACATTAGAAATAAATAGATAAAATCAGTAATCTCTCCGTATTGTTCCGGGCCTCCTTTTGGGGAATAGATCAACTGCCTTACTGCTAGGCATTTCGTAAAAGATAAGAGAAGGCTTGTACTATGCGTTCCAACTGAGAATAGCACTTATCAGGATGACATATTACTCCACATTTTGCAAAAACTTCATAAGTGATGAGTAAGGTGTGAAAAAAAATCTAACAAGAAATACTTTAAAAATTTTTTTTCATTTTAATTGGCATATTTTTTATTTAGATTCCCATCAGATCATGTTAGCATGTATTAAAATAAGGTGTAAAATAACTAACACTATTATGAACAGCTAGACTGATGTTTTTTACTATTTTTTATTGATGAAAATAATATTATTAAAACGTTATCTGTTCTTCAATAAATCAGCAATATTTTTGAATAAATATTGTTTGCTGACTACTAATTTCACACTTGTGATATGAAGGTGATAACCAGTTACATTAGTTAAGCTACTCGTTAATTATTCTATATCGAGCTATGTGTAATTTAGTAATTTATAAAAAATGTTTTAATTGTAAGTGGATTTTATAGAACGGCATAATCACACTGTGATTAAGCCCTTAAATAAAGAAAAAAAAGTTGAAACGTCTAGACCGGGTTTAGTACTATCGCCTTAACTATTTTTACCGCAATAGCCTCGGTGTTTGTGTTCATCGTGTTCCTATTTAGAGGGTAAGGTAGCCAGTAAACTTACATACGTGGGCATCGCACACGTACTCGCATGGCAACGCTATATTAACAGCTTTCTTTTCCATCCGTTTGTTGTGCTCTCCGTCCACCGATGATTTAAAAAAAATTGGAAAATCCAAAAGTGCACGCCGCAAAGGTTTTTTTCTTTAAATTATTTATTATGAAAAAAAAAACAGATCCGAATGATGTGATTTTCTGAGTATTTCTGATACGGATCTATTCTGAGTGGATTCGATAATATTGATTGATAAAAAAATAAAGTGAATTCATAAAGCCAATCAACCTATTTCGTGTTTACAGGCATAAATAATCAACTGACTGCCATTAACATTTTTTTTCAACGAGGTTTTTTAGAGTGATTAACTCTCTTCAAAGGCTTAAAGTTATACGGAATTTGAAGAATTAAGGTTTCTCTTTATCATCATATACTTTTCAATCAAATTAGTGTATGAATTACTCAGTATGAGTGTGATTGAAGTTGGTTGAGCCATACATTTTCTTTCAACCGATAATAATGCACTGCGCCGCGGCGTGCAATATATTTCTTCTGCCGGATCTTCTCAGTGTGTATCCGCGATCCGATTCAGTAGTATTTCTAAAAAGTCGTTACAAAAGTTTTAAATGTAATATTATAATATTAAATAATGATAATTTTAAATATTTGCACACCATATTAAGGTAGAATTATGTTGGTAACTTAATTAATTTTTAATAACTTGTAACTCCCATATTCTTGCTAATAAATATTTTCATTTCATTTATGAGTTTGCAATTAATTTTTTCGAATTATTTTATATATTTTAACTTAATTTAAATAAAATAAAGCAAACAGTTAAAACACATTACGCGTACAAAGCTGTGACAACAAGACTAAAAATTATGACACATTAACTAATGAATTACTATAAATTTCAATTACTTAACGAATGTTATTATAGCGTTGGTTTTATGCTTTTTGTGGTGTTAAATAATATTTGCGCCTGACGGAACATTAGCTTAATTAATTTTGACTTTATCGGTAATGCAAGCAATTAGACAGTTACGGTACTTTTAACACCAAAACATGGTAATTTCGTTATTAACTAGTAAACGACGATTTAGTAAATATAATTTAATATAGATTTAGAATTTAAAATCTACGAAGGTCACACTATAAGTTTTGCGTAACTTAAAAAAACATGTTATAACCAAAATATTATGTTTATTGCTTTTCAAAATAATCTCCTTTACATTTTAAACATTTTTTCATGCGATCGAACCATTTTTAAAAACAGGAGGACCACAGATCAGAGTGCTAAGTGTGAGTTTTTCTTTTCGCATTCGATCGTGAGCGCGTTTCGATTTAACTAGGAATTTGTATGTGATTTGTAAAGCGCCACCTAGTGGTAAACTGGTTTCTCACGTTTACCACTAGGTGGCGCTGTACAAATCACATACAAATTCCTAGTAAACTCCAAACGCGCTCACGATCGAATGCGAAAAGAAAAACTCACACTTAGCACTCTGTAGGCATGTTTTCTACGTGCTGATTGAACGCTATCACTGCCTCTTCGGAGTTGGTAAAAGTAAAACCTCTCATCAAATCTTTGATTTTGGGGAAAATACAGAAATCACAGGGTGCTAGGTCGGGGCTATGCGCAGGATGAGTGACGAGACATACTTTTTCGGTAGCTAAAAATTACTTTGTTTTGCTGGCCGTGTGTGAAGAAGCGTTATCATGGTGTAGGAGAATGCGGCTTTTGGGTCGTCTTTCGCGAACTTTTTCTAACACCCTGGGTAAACAAATGGCAGAATACCACTCGGCATTAACACTCTTTTGATCTTCAAGTGGAATTGTACAGATGGGACCCGTAGCTGAGAAAAAAAACGCGATCATTTTTTTACCAATGTTTCTCGCCTGTCTCACTTTTGTTGGCCTGTTCTCATTTTCAAACACCCATTCACAAGACTGCTCTTTTTTTCGGGTTCAAAACAATAAATCTACGTTTCGTCTCCTGTGACAGCATTAGAATGTCCGTGGTCGTACTTCAGTAGCATCTGTTAGCACCATTCCACGCAAGCCCGCTTCTGCTCCGCTGTCAGTTCATGAGGGATCCAACGACAACAAAGTTTCCGAACTTTCAATTCTTCGTGTAAAATTTTCTGAATTTTACTCATACCGATCCCCAATAGTCCTCGAATTGTCTCATAGATAATCCGGGGGTTTTCTTCAATTAACCGCTTAACAGTAGCCACATTATTTTCGTTGACGGCAGTTGAAGGCCGCCCTTCACGAAATTCGTCATGTAAAGAAACTCGACCTCTCTCAAATTCAGCAAACCATCGCCTCACGGTGCTCAAACAAGGTGCTTCTCTTCCAAAAGCATTTTGAAGACGAGCGGCACAGTATTGCGAAGAAAGAGAACTTTTAAAATCATAAAAAAACCATCGCTCTATAATCTTTTCGACTTAATTCCATTTTCGTTACGTACCGCCAATTGTTTTGTTTTATTTCTAAGAAGGTTGCAACGTTTTAAAAATATAGCATTCGAAATTCAAATAGTTCCGATTAGCTAGAAGTGCAAAACATTTATTGTGCCCCATGTATTTATATATTAGCTGCCGCGTGCAGCCTGCTGCATTATAAAAGTTTTTGGCGAATCCCGCAAGATCATCTATTTTTTCTGGGATATAAAGTAGTCTATGTGCTATTCCAGGTCATCATCTCCCTTGTGCCAAATTTCATTCTAATCCGTTTAGTATTTTTTGCTTGATTGAGTAACAAACATCCATTCAAACATCCAAACTTTCGCATTTATAATATTAATATAGAAAAATAATAATATAGATATATAGAGCACACGGGGTGTGCTCGTATATATAAATATATTGATTAATGTGGCACGTAGACAGCCTTGTGGTCAAGGGGTAAGCCTTTCCGTTTCAGATCATGAAGTCCCAGTTTCGCTTCCCGGGTTGCACAGAAGTGTTATTGAAGCTTTTTCGAGATTCGTTTTGAAAATAAATACAAAATCTCAATAGCATCTCGGAGTCTGGCGGGGTGGTGTGTTACCACTTCCGTGTCGTAGATGAGCTCCTCATCTGTCTAGTTATCGCTAGAAATAGTCGATAATCGTTATCAGCTCGGTAAAATGCGGCGTTGGGGATCAGTACTCCTCTCGCCAACAGAGAAACTGGTGAATTGTAATCAACCAGAAAGTCTGTAGACGTTAGGTTTACTAATTACTACTACACTACGTAGTGATTTTATTCCTGGGCTTCTTTTTGACGCGATGTAATTACACAACTGGGAATTTTATCCTATATATATATATATATATATATATATATATATATATATATATATATATATATATATATATATATATATATATACACCCGTTTGCAGCAAACTTTCATTTGTGAAAACTTGGTGCAGGTTTTTGTAATGGTAGTGCTGGTAATAATAGAAATAATAGAGACAACAACATGCACCTTATAATATTTAAATGATATTATAAAGTAAAATTGCTATTGAAATGAAAATTCGATTATATTATAGAAAATATTTATTTCTTTTTTATTACCTGAGGTAAAATATATACAAATTGAAAACATAGACTTCTTTTCATAGAAAAATTCACAAAAAACTTTAATTACACAGCTGGTGTTCAATATAGTTGAAAATTTGTATCATACTTTAAATGATGCACCATCTTATAACATAAATACAGCGACCTCGCTTATTGTAGGCTGTAGCAGGCAATTATTTTGTAAAGCTATTATTTCTTTTTTACCGTACCACGTAATACTTAGCTATTTTTTGTTATCGCATAAGTAACAATTGTCTTTTAACAGGCTATATATATTTTTTTAAACTCGCAATGCTACAACTGACAAGAGTCTAACCTCCACAACCCTATGTGAAACGTTATTATCTTTTGTTTTTCTAAACTTTATGAAAATGTTTGATTTAATTGTATCAGTAACTAAGCTTTAATAACATAAATAAATAGTGGCTGATTCATTAACTGACTTTCTGTTTTATCCGACTGTCTGTCTAACTGACCTTTCTCAGTCTGTTGGGCTGTCTGACAAATGAACCGACTACGGGTCTAACTGATGACTTAACTGTCTAAGTTGCCTTGCCTTTCAGTCTGTCTAGCTCACTAACTATATACTATACTTTTGGTTAATTAACTGATTGACTAAGTAACTGGAAGCCTTTTTAATTGGTTAACTAAGTAAATTTCCATCTATCTACCTATCTGACTGATTGACTTACTTACGGAATCTGTCTCTCTGACTGAATGACTAATTGCCTATCCGTCTGACTATATAATTAACTGCCGTTCTATTTGTCTGACTGATGTGATGAAGTGATGACCGCCTCGTTGGTCGAGTGCTTAGCGACCCTGACTACGCAATCGACGGGGACAAGCATTTGTGTGATGAGCATAAATGTTTGTATTTCCGGGTTTGGGTGTTTATTAAATATATATTACTGAATTTATGTATGTATTTCTATGTATTAGTATCGTTGACCCATAACACAAGCAAATAATTTACTTACTTCGGTGTTAGATCAGTAAGTGTAATTTGTCCCGTGAATATTTATTTATTATTTATTTATCTGTCTGACTAATTAAGTGATTGCCTTTCTGACTAACTGACCGCCTGTTTGATTAATCTACCAACACACAGATCAAACCATTCTAAAGGGAGCGGGCAGATACTTGGCACCCATATAGCATTATGGCTAGTGATGTGATATCCGTATCCGTATCCGTATTCGCGGATATCCGAGGTAAAAGAAAGATCCGTATCCGTTACTTTTCGGCGGATCTTGAACGGATCTTTTATATAATAGTTTTCATCACATTTTCAAAATTTTAAACAAAGAATTATATTCTATAAATTCTGTTTAAAATGTTTTTTATTTCTTAAGATTACATTTGGCTTGGATTTGTAAACATCAAATATCTAAACATTATTTGAACTGAATTTTAATAATTCTTCCTTAAGTCTTGCTTGTTTCTCCCGTGAAACAGCTTTGCTGTTTTTCGAAGAGAAGGGCAAGACAGGCAGTGTAATTACTGGCACCGAGATTTAATTTCTTGTCTTATAATAATAATAATAATAATGAGTTACCTGAGCTAGTGCCAGGTAAACTAGTCTATATTCATTGGCGACGTCGACCACTTACCATCAGGTAAGGCACGTCTGCCAGTTTGCCTATCCAACTAACATAAAAAAAAGGTTTTCTAGGTGGCCGTTCTGAATTGTGTTGCTCGGACACTATTATGTATATGATCTTTTAATACTACGAATATTAAAAGATAATATAATTAATGTGTTATAACTTTCTATGGTAAATATTAAGTTATGTTTATAAATCCAGATCTTGGTCCGGGCTCTTTTGAAGAATAGACTAACTGCCGTTCTGCCAGGCAGGTCGTAAAAGGCGATTGATTGGTTATACTTATCACTACCATCGTGACTACTAAGTTGCAGAGTTCCGCAATATTCGCCCGGGTATTTGGTATCACCGTCTTACCTATTCCTGCCGCAATAGCATCAATGACATTTCAGGTTTGGAGGGTAAGGTAGCCGGTAAACTGATTCATATGGCATTAGACCACACCACAAGATAACAACGCACCATTAACAGCTTTAGTGTCTATAGGTGATGGTTGACTCTTTCCATCTGCTTGTTTACTATCTTATGAAAAAGGTAGTTTAAAGTCTTTCAAATTATATCAAGCACAAATCTGCCTGATTTGTTTTTTATATCATTAGATAACAAAAAAGCAGATAGCTCTCCTGACAGTAAAAGAAATCATCGCTTACAGACACAAAATAGGTAATGGTGTGTTGCTCTCCATGTAGCAGGATAGCAATGCCGCATGTAGGTATAAGCCTACCGGCTACCTTACCCTCCAAAACGGAACACGACAATGACAGCATTGTCGCTATTGCAGAAGGAGGTAAGGCATGGTACCAAATACCCGAGCGAGACATTGCGGAAATCTACCACTTAGTAGTCGCGATGGTAGTGATACGTATAACTAATCGATAGCCTTTTACGACCTGCCTGGCAGAACGGCAGTTGGTCTATTCTTCAAAGGAGCCCGGGCTTCTTGGTCCGGACCAAGATCTCAACATAAAGTTAAGAGCCGTATCCGTATCCGAGGATCTTAACAGCAACGATCCGTATCTGTATCCGTATCCGCGTTTTTGAGTAAATCCTTTAAGAGAGTATAATTGAAGGTAGCATAACAGTTACTATTTGTCGAGACGTCAGATATTTATCGCAATCTCCGACTTCTCGGTTGCAAATATTTTTAAACAGATAAAACAACCCTAGTTACAGTTTTTGTCCGCCTAGAGATTTTAGCTGGAAGACCTTGTTGCCTACTTTAGAACAGAATAAGCACTAGAAGAGTAAATAGACATCTACCTCGCTGCCCCAAGAAATGCGTTAAAGGCGAACGATTGACTAAACATGTCACTACCATCGTGACTACTAGGTGGCAGAGTTCTACAATATCACCTGAGTTTAGTAAAACCACTTTATCTATTCCTGCCGCATTAGCGTTAATATTTGTCTCTGTTGCTTTCTAGTTTGGAGTGTATCTTACTGTCGGGCCAATAAACCTATGCATGTGGTATTCCATAGCCGCCGATAGCAACGCTTTAGTTATATCCTTTGAGTCTTTCCAACAGAAATCTGTTTTATCACCTGCTTGTTTATCTTATGTTGTAAAAAATAATCTAAATAAAATTATTAAGCCATATCCTTTAATTAAATGTAAATGTTATATCGCTATGGAGATTAATACTATTAGATCGTGCGATTATGTGGTCTCTACAAATGGACCGGCATTACTCAGAGGCATGCCACATTTCAGGTAACCTACAAAGCTTAAGGCTTACAAGTAATTGCTGCGAAAATATTACCCACCTCTACTAAACTTGAGTTATTTTGCGGTAAATATTTACAAATTTTGCGCGTTTTCTGCATACACTTTACAAAAAGTGCTATTATATACAGGTATAAATGAATTTTGCGCGTTTTATATGGAATAAAGTGAACTAGCTATTCAGTATATTTTGACAGCAATGTAATTTAACAAAGACCATAAAGTTAGGTCAGTATATTTTTTATATTGCTAACAACTTGGGTTAATGTTACTGTTTTATAATAAAAAAGAAAGATATCATATGAGTATAAAATTTATAATGTAATTTGTAAAAGTAAACAATACTTTTACAAATCAGTAAATAATCGATAGTCGACTATCGAACGCTAACTACTGCCGACCGGTCTAACATCGGAGCAGTCGCTGAAACGCGCAATTCCGATGACGCGTTCGATCGCTAAAACGCAATGCAGCATCGATGAAGTCGCTAAAACGCGCGACTCGGATGCTAAAAGTAGGATGTGTTTCACCTCTCTTATTTAATAGTAAAATCTTCACATATCCAGACGCTAAATACGAAATTGGAACGCTCGAGCACACACTTATGTAAATAAATAAATAGCAATCATGCATGCTTATTAATAAAGTGCGTATTTGATTCGATTACAAGTTATTCAACTCGTCTTAGTAACCACGCAATGATTTCACTTACAAGACATATTACGTATAATTCATATCAAAGTTTGCGCCTCAGAGATCATGCTATGTAGTCAGATACCGATACGTATTGAATAGTAAACGACTGTAATTTTATACTCAGCGAAATATCATACTTATTTTCGAATAATACAAAGGTAATATCACATCAATGTCACATTTACTTCACTGAGATTTATTTGACAAGTAATATTGTATTCGGTTGCTCCGTTCCTTTTTTAGGGAGCGAACTCACTATGCAAACATTTTGCAGCTGTCGTAGGGCTTATTCAAATACAGATAATGTTATTAGGACCAGAATATGTATACCGATGTATACAAAACTGAACATTGATGACATATTATGCTATAGTATAAAGGGTAATGCTCATATCAACGCCTTCTAGTAAAACAATCTAATTTATAATACTAACTATAAAGTTCATTATTTACATGTACCTACCTACCTACCTACCAAGGAATATGGTTTTAACTAAAAGAAACCAATCAAATAGGCAAACAGATATTACCTTACTACTTATACTTATACTATATATATACTTATACTATACTTATACTATATACTTATAGACGCACACGTCTATGTGTTGTGTACGTGTGTGTGCGTGTGTGCTTGTCAAACTAGATATATCACAAATATCAGGTATTCGACTTATTAGATACGTTACTTGGTATTTATTTGGTATTCTCCCGAATATTGCGAACTATTAGTCCGACTACCTACTCATGAGAAATAGTCGCACATCTTCATATTTTGCCAACAAACATCACTAATAATACTTAAAATTTATCAGAGGTAAGTTGTTATGAATAAAAAGATGTTTTTATTTGTTTTTATCCATAACAACTTCCCTCAAAAACTATCTTTGGTCTATCAGATAGAGAATATTTTTGCAATACAATATCTACAGTAAGATTTTTAGTTACTGTATGTAACAACCATTGTGCTACTAGCATTGAACAACCATTACGTGTTGGTAGGTCAATGGTGAGTGGACAAAATCGGCGCCGAATATTCGGCGCTTCGACCAAAGGTTTTGCCGGATACTTGGTGTTAGGCAAAATCCCTATTCGTGGCCTCTAGTATTCATTTCGTGCATGTTTTGTAATTAAGTAGATACAGCACGTATTGAATGTACTAAAGGCTCTTTTTCTCAATTTATTACCCAACATTTCAAATCCCCTTGATACCTACATCGAAAAATCTTTCTGCTTAAAAGCTATTTCATTTGTAACGCAATAAAACCTATATCTGCTACTATCGGAAGATTTGTACGCAGATACTTAGGTGAAGCCTCGATTATATTTATTTAAAGAAAGAAAATATCTGAGTCAGATAAGGCTGTGTGCAGATAACAAATTTGTGATATATACATATATATATATATATATATATATATATATATATACAATAGGCTTGTCCACTAAGAATTCATCGAATACATTGTAGTTTTTAGTGTTCCGTACCTAAAAGGTAAAACGGAACCCTATTACTAAGCCTCCGCTGTCTGTCTGTCTGTCATCAGGCTGTATCGCATAAACCGTGATAGCTAGAAAGCTGAAATTTTCACAAATTATGTATTCCCATTGCCGCTATAACAAAAATACTAAAAATTAAAAAAAATATATTAAGGGATACTATACGGTAAAATACAATAAACGTGTTTTTTTTCGTAATTTTTTTTGGTATGGTGGTACGGAAACTTTCATACGCGAGTCCGACTGCAATTAGCCGGTTTTAATGATTAATTTTGATATGAAGATAAAAAAAAACTAAAATAATTGTTGTGTGTTGGGACAGATAATATTTTTAAGATATAAATTCGACAAAAATAGACATTAAGTCACGTGACAGTAAACGCAAACCTGGAAGTTTTTTTTTCGAAATGGCTATTGCAGTTGACCTTATGGGTCGTTACTGCGTCACCGGGCTTTTCGGGCGAGCAGAGTGCTCAGCCAGAACTTAAATTAATATTGGGCCTATAAACGCCCGCGGCTGTTTCCTGTGAGACCGGGCCTCGGCTTAGTGCGACGTTCGGACTAGAACCTGGAAGTGTTACGTCACATCGTGGTACATCACACGAATTTTTTATTAAAACTAGTTGACACGGCGAACTTCATTCCGCCTAGTAGGCAATTATTAAACAGATATAGGATTTTAAAATTCATACAAAATTATTAGGTTTAATTTTTCATTAGGATAATAAATATACATTAAAAAATCAAATATTTTATTGACGTTCCAGTAAGATAATTTTTATTAATATTTTTATTGATAAATATCATATTTTAATACTTATTATTATTATCCTATTTTTGACGAAGACAACATTTTATAAAAGCCGTTTTGAAGTTGTAAATGGTGTAGCTAACACGATTTTGTTTTATATATATATATATATATATATATATATATATATATATATATATATATATATATATATATATATATATATATATATATATATATATATATATATATATATATATAAATGTACTTTATTTAACAAAAGTAAATATTTTTTGATTAATATACCTAATAAGGTAAATTATTAAATAGTTATTCAAATTATGTCAAAATAACCTATTACCTCAAGTCAATTAAACGTATGTTTTGTGTTAGCTGCAGCGTGCAGCCCGCTGCATTGTAAAAGTGTTTTGGCGAATCCCGCGGGATTATCTAATTTTTCCAGGATAAAAACAGCCTATGTGTTATTCCAGATTATCATCTACCTGTGTGCCAAATTTCATTCAAATCCGTTCAGTAGTTTTTATGTGATTTAGTAACAAATATCTATCCATCCAAACATCCGTCCATCGAAGCTTCGAAACTTTCGCATTTATAATATTAATATAGAATGTAGATTTACAAGCAAATAAATTGCTTACTTTGGGGTTAGATCAATTCGTGTAATTTATCCATTGATATTTATTTATTTATTTTTATTATATTGACATTCGCCGATGTCAACCGAACTTTGTTTAGTGTGGATGTGGCTTTATACTGTTCCGGACTTTCTATATAACGATATATTAGATTGCTTATACTTTGGAGATTTTGTTAGACTCGTACAATATATTTCAAACTTGCTTTAAGCTTAACTAGCGCAAAAGTTTGGCAATACAAGTTCCCTCATCAAATCCTTATTACTTTGTGTAGCGCGTGTTTCAATGTTTCCTTACGGATTACCCTTTTGATATTTATAGACTATTGATAACATTGGTTAGCAAAAGGCATATGGTTGTCCTGATAGAAAATATCTCTATAGATACCAAAGATGTTAATGATGCTTTGCTATCAGATATTCTGTGCTTATGCTTACGCTTCTTGTATGGTAGATATAGAGGTAGTTGCATATGTCAAAAGTAGAATTAATGTGGCCGAGGAGATTGCTACGGAAAATATCAAGTGTAATACTTAGTCGTGTTTACAATACTGTAGTGAAAGAGAGTTTGCGATTGGAAGACAGTGTTGATTAAAAAAATTGTCATGTATAGGAAACTAGCTGTGCCCGTGACTTCGTCCGCGTGAAAACAATTCAAAAATAAAATCCGCAAAACTCACGTTCCCGTGGGATTTTCGGGATAAAAACTATCCTATGTCTCGGATCTGAAATTATCTTTGTACCAAATTTCATTCAAATTGGTTCAGTGGTTTAGGCGAGAAGAGACAGACAGTTACTTTCGCATTTACATATAATATTAGAATGGCTTTTCCCGCGAGTAGATTAATATGTCGTCGATAATTATTCTTACAAAATTTCAAGGCCTATTTCAGCCCCTTAGAGGTCGTCTTTTGAAAAAAAGTTACCCTATGTTTGAACCTGTATCTTCAGTTATCTCTTTGCCGAATTTCACCAAAATTAGTTCAGTGGTTTAGCCTTAAAATTCTTAGACAGACAGACAAACGCACATACTTTCGCATTTATAATATTAGTGTGGATAGCGAATGAAAGATTAACAAAACAGATATATAATTTGAAAATGAATACATGTAGATAGCGAGGAGATCATATCTGACATATGATTAAATTGGTCGGGTGCTGTCCGATGGCAATATCATGATTCTCCGTTCCGGCGTGTTTATATGAAGAGTGCTAAGCGTGGAAGAAGCACAGCAAGTCTGATTGGTCATGATGAATGAAATCCAGAGTGCTAAGTGTGAGTTTTTCTTTTCGCATTCGATCGTGAGCGCGTTTCGAGTTTACTAGGAATTTGTATGTGATTTGTACAGCGCCACCTAGTGGTAAACTGGTTTCTCACGTTTATCACTAGGTGGCGCTGTACAAATCACATACAAATTCCTAGTAAACACCAAACGCGCTCACGATCGAATGCGAAAAGAAAAACTCACACTTAGCACTCTGTTCTGTCTACTGTTCTCGTCACGGAAACAGCTTAAAGATACGTACGTATATGAGCTATCCGTGCGGCAAATCATATGGATGTATGATTTTCACAATATTTAATATACTTGGACCACCCAGTAGGTCGAGTATTTAGCTACTTTGACTATGCAATCAATTGCGGTTGAATCCTGACAGGATCAGGACATCATGTGTGATGGGTATAAATGCTTGCATTTCTGAGTTTTATAAAATAAGCTATGATACCCGGCTTCGCTCGGTAGTTGATATGAGATTACGTGGCAGTTGAAATATAACATTTAAGGCATTTAAGACTTTATTGAAATTGGAATTTTCAATTTCGCGCCATTACTACACATGCTGCAATTGCTCGCAGCGCTTTTCGAAATGCAACCCAAATAATCGTTGTTCTGAATGAAGTTCAAATACTCGACAACGGATGGCGCGATTAAACTTAATTTCCAAGTTGAAGGGTTGGAAAAGCCCTTATATCTTTAAAAACACGCCCTTTAGGTTAGAACGGGAACTTTCTTGTTCGAGGGGGGATAAAGGGCTAACATACTATATAAGTCCCTTTATAGTGCTGGGACTCCTTTTTAAGTTTTATCGGCACGCACATTTTATCAACTTAGTTTTATTATATACTAGCTATGATGCCCGGCTCCGCTCGGGAGTTGATATGTTTTACGTGGTAGTTCAAATATAACAAATATAATTTAAGACTTTATTGAAATTGGAATTTTAAATTTCGCGTCATTACTACACGTGCAGCAATTTCTCGCAGCGCCTTTCGAAATGCATCCCAAATAATCGTTGTTCTGAATGAGGTTCAAATACTCGACAACAGATGGCGCCACTATACTTAATTTCCAAGTTGAAGGGTTGGAAAAGCCCTTATATCTTTAAAAACACGCTCTTTAGGTTAAAACGGGAACTTTCTTGTTCGAGGGGGGATAAAGGGCTATCACACTATATAAGTCCCTTTATCGTACCGGGACTCCCTTTTAAGTTTTATCGGCACGCACATTTTATCAACTTAGTTTTATTATATAATATAGATTAGTATGGATAATGATAATGATATTTCAGTATTTATATATGTATTTCTATTTATTAGTGTCATTGATTAATCCATATGACAAGCAAAAAAAACAGTAGCAGTCGTGGGACTGCCGATAGAAGTGAAAACGGAACTATTAAGTTGAGAGTAATTAAAACTATATGCAAAACATAGCTATAGATATACTATTATCATTAGCATGTCGGTGACGCGAACCGAGGATTTTACCCTCTACCAAAACGCTCAACGCGCCTAAAGAAGTTTTCACTTCAATAAATCACTTATTTGGGGTTAAATCAATTCCTGTTATTGTCCTCTGATGTTGTTATTATTATTTCGTACACAGATGCCATTATTCGTTCTATTTAGTTTCACACTGTATTGTTAATGGCTTCCTATGAAGAATTTATCACCTGCCTTCTTTGCAGACAACTCGTATTAGCTAGCAAAGGCTAACCAAATGATTGTCACAGTAACTACTAGGTTGTAGATTTTTGCTATTAGATACGTGCGTAAATTAGTCCCACTTCCCTACATACACCTTAGCTACTGCCCCCTGGCGCTAGCCGCTTTATAAAAGTTTTTGGTATATCACACGGGAACAACTATTTTCCGGGATTAAATGTATCCTATGTGTTATTTCAACTCTTCATATACCCGTGTGCCAAAACGGTACAGTAGTTTTTGAGTGATTGAGTGATGCTAAAAAAATAGTACAAACTTTCTCCAAATTCTACAATAAATTCTCTTTTAAGTTTGACATTTTACTTTAGACTTAAAGAAATGTTTTCATTTTATGTGTATAATATAATATCTTGTATGAATGAAAAAACACGAATTTAGTGTGTAATGTTTATTTTTATTAATATCATGTATTTTTATTGCATATTATTTAAAAATAATAGATGTCTGCACTCCTCTACAATGTAAACTCTAACTGTGTCTTTCATACTCCACCGCTCGCGCATTGTCTTAAAAAGTGGTCCAAAGTTTTTCCTTCATGTATTAAAATATACGGTGTGTAAAAAAAACCCTGTCCGATCTGAAAGAGGCATATAGGTTGGTTAAAGGCATTACTGAAAAAAATATCAAAATGACTTTATTTCAGAAAATAAAAAAGATATAATTTTTTAATATTCGTATTTTTACTTATATTTCCCTAGAGTTAAGCAAATATTTTAAAAATGACAACACCTCGTCGCTGTTTCTTTCCTAGATTCGCTTTGACGGCTTTCGCACAAAGAGAGCGCGAAGGCGTGGTGTTTGTTTTTCGGCTTTTTACAAAGGAACTTTAAACACGTCGCGTGTCCTTCGGTAGCATCCGACTTGCGCGGCGTTCTTTGATAATAGAATTTTCAATTTACTTATTTGTAGGTGTTGTCATACTTAATGTATGAAAATACCATTTAAGATTATTTTAATGACCGCCTCGAAGGTCGAGTGGTTAGCGACTACGCAATCTCCAACGGCGACAAGCATTTGTATGATTAACATAAATGTTTGTATTTCCGGGTTTGGGTGTTTATTATGGATGTAAAAGTATTTATGTATGTATTTCTATGTATTAGTATCGCTGACTGACACCCATAACACAAGCAAATAATTTGCTTACTTTGGGTTTAGATCAGTAAGTGTAATTTGTCCCGTGAATATTTATTATTTTATTATTATTATTTTTTATTGGGAAAACTAATTAATTAATATCCATAAAATAATTACACATACGTAACCGTATGTACAAATAACACCTTTGATTATCCGACAGGGTTTTCTATACGCACTGTATATGTATGGAATTGCTATAATGTTAGTGCCTTACGTTATTGCTATGAGATTAGGTGAGATTATTTTCAGTACGTAATTGCACGAAAAAGTTAAACAAGTACGATTTGAGATATTTACTAATTAATATATCAATTCGTTCTTGTTTAATTTTCATGCAATTAAAGACAGCAAATAAACGTAGATATGGCAGTATTCCAACCGTAAATCACTGTTTATCCCTGTTCTTAAAATAAATTACACTGAAGAATCCTCATTCCGAAAACAGAACATTTTTAACGCGCAAGAGGACACCCTATTATTTCGACAAGTTCTTAGAAAAGCGGAAAGTAAATGGAATCCACCCTCCGATTCTGTAGAACGTCAATCTGAAAAGCTTAAAATCGTAGAGTATGTATTACTCTAGTGCACTTCGACGTGGTTCGTTTATTTAGCGTCAGTAGTCAAACACGAGGTAACCTGGCCTCAACACAATTTTGCATTGATTTTATCCACATAAGTGCCTTACTCATTTTTCATTCACTTGATACGTATGTTGTCCTCAGGTCCTATAATTAAAACCCCTCTAGTACCTAACTGTGACGTACTTTATATAACTTGTCATGTCTTCTGTCATCTTAAAACCATGGAATTGTATATGCAATTAAAAAAAGTTATATAGACATTAAAGTAGTTTGTAAGTTAAAACATATGTTCAAAACAGGTATCTTCACGCCCATATCCCCGAAGGGGTAGGCAGAGGTACAACAAGTGCACCCACGGTTAGCCGAAGATACTTAGTCCCACAAATGTGATAGGTAGCAAGCCTATCGCCAACCGGGCACTTTCCAATCCCGGGCAACTTTGTGTTTCTCAGAAAACTGAAAAACACATTTTTTTATGTGCCCGAAAATGTTCAAAACATTTATCCCATAACGCCAGTTTTGTAACCTCCTTATTTTAACAATGGTGCTCTGTAGCAATATACACTCTAAGGTTAAAACCGACGGAAGTTCAATGGTGCCAGAATCTACTCTGCAAAATTTTGTATCGATTGGGTCCTGCCGCTGAGTCTATTGTGTGTCGCACAAGTAGGGTCCGCAGGTTTTGTCTACGTGTCGCCCTTCATATCATAAGATACTTAGAATCTTACAAATCCTTTGTCAAAGACGACCTAGATGTTGCTGGAAGATTTAATAATACTGGCTATAAGATTTAATAATATTTTTCCGATTTTAACGATGTATTATTGAGACAGGCACTAAGAAAACCCATTATGATAAAGCGTCGAATCAATTTTCAACATTTTCAGAATTTCTGAATCACTAAAAAGACAACTCAGCTGAGTTTCTCCTGCCAAATCTTCCCGGTGTGTCGTGGTGGCCGCGTTCCGATCCGGTAATTATTCCAAAATATTATATACTAGCTGTTGCCTGCGACTCGTCCGCGCGGACTTCGTTTACTCCGCACTGCTCCTCCCCTGTAGGCGATAGCGTGATAATATGTAGCCTATATGTTGACCCGACCTGTTAGTAATGTTCATGCAAAATTTGAAGTAAATCCAAGCAGTACTTTTTGAGTTTACCCCGGACATACATACAGACAAACAGACAAAAATTCTAAAAACTATATTTTTGGCTTCGGTATCGATTGTAGATCACGCCCCAAGTATTCTTTTAAAAAAATATTCAATGTACAGTTTTGACTTTCCTACGATTTTATTATATATATATCACGTTGTTTGTACGCGACGGACTCTGAAACGAAACTACTGAACCCATTTTAATGAAATTTTGTAGATATCTAGTGTTTATTTAGTCTAACTTTAAAAGTTTTAATCTCAATTAACGCCCTTCCCCTCTCCCCCATTTGTATGGCAAAACAACGTTTGCTGGATCAGCTAATTACTAGCTACTATATAATGATAATTTTTACAAAACTTGCACACCGTATTATGGTAGAATATGTTGGTAACTTAATCATTTTTAATACCTCGTAACACCCATATTCTTGCAAATAAATATTTTCATTTCATTTCATATTTAAGAAATATCTTTGAAATGTCTAGCTAAGCTCGGCAATTCGAGATCTTTATGAAGGTCTACGTTGCGCATAAACCACGGTGCACCCGTGCCAATACGCAAGTATTTGTTCTGTGCTACTTGCAACGGATGCAAATCTGTACGGGAAGATGAGCAAACGCTACAGAGGCGTATGATAGAATAGGTCTTACTTATCTTCTTATCTTGGGATATTTATTTAATATTTAATACCGCGGCTACACATTTTAAATTTAATAGATTAAATTTAAG
Source organism: Apodemia mormo (assembly GCA_036924255.1). Classification (NCBI taxonomy): domain Eukaryota; kingdom Metazoa; phylum Arthropoda; class Insecta; order Lepidoptera; family Riodinidae; genus Apodemia; species Apodemia mormo. The sequence goes on along the minus strand of JAUPFN010000019.1, from coordinate 14,023,139 downwards.
GTTAATTTTAATTTTTTATAAATATATATGTATAATATTCAGATTTTCTTACTTAAAAACATTATCATGCTATAAATATATAATTCACATCATAATTTTGTAATGGTTGACAATAGTACCAATTTCACAACATAAGTACTTGTATACCATAGACGAAAAATTTGTAAAACGATAATGGTTTGTTCTTGTTACAATCTGAGAGTTCCCTATTTTGTCATAGTTTCTCAATAAGTCAAAAAATATGCTTAAACAGATGTTAATGACGCATGTATACACATACAAAAACACTAAACAGACAAAGTTATAACTACAAAATGTTTAAACTATGCTACTTATATTACATATTAGTTAACGGCATTTTTTTTATATCATAAGATAGCAAACAAGCAGATGGGTCTCCTGATGGAAAGAGTCAACCATCGCCTATAGACACCAAAGATGTTAATGGTGCGTTGCTATCTTGTGGCGAGATCTAATGCCACATGCATAAGTTTACCGGCTACCTTACCGTCCAAACCGGAATACGACAGCGACAAGCACTGACGCTATTGCGGCAGGAATAGGTAAGTCGGTGGTACTAGACCCGGGCGAGACAATGCAGAACTCTACCACCTAGTAGCTACGATGGTAGTGACTCGATAGCCAATCGGTCGCCTTTTACGACCTGCCTGGCAGAACGGCAGTTGGCCTATTCTACAAAGGAGGCCGGGACCAACACGGCGGCATATTAGAGTTCACCGTATAACAAGCAAACATAATATTATATAATTACATAATGTGAATAATTGAGTTACTGATATTGATTAATTTACATAACGATAATAATTAATCAATATCTAATAAATTATAAACGTTTGAATTCTAACTAAGGACGTAACTATCTGTTCACGAATTCCTTGAAGAATTAATCTTTAATTAATACGTTAGTCTGGATGTGTAAGGAGGATTGCAAAAATTATGATAAATAAATACTAAATGCTTCTGTAGAAATCAACAAAAAGAAAAAAAGTATCTTCACGCCCGTATATCAGAGTAGGCAGAGGTACAACAAGTACACTCACAGTTAGCCGAAGATACTTTGCCCATAATATGATAAGATAGCCTATTACCAATCGGGCACTTATCGAATACTGGGCAACGCTGTTTTTATCAGAAAACTGAAAAAACACATTTTTGAATTGCCCGACCCGGGAATCGAATCCGGGACCTCATGTGGTCAACACTCAACCGAACCACAAGACCACACAGGCGACTACTTTTTTAATGACATGCCAGATAGTAATACCATATTAATGCGCAAGGCTTTATTTCGCAATCTGATATTCACTATATAAGGACTATTTATCATCAGCCTTTGCAGTATTGAAAAGCGCTAAATGCGTATAAGTACCTATTAAGTATACAACCGACCTTCAATGTGTGAGCCTCGTCTTATCTTCTCAGCAGTTTAAAATCTGCGATGGAAGTTCATTTGAGGGAGCAGAAGTCTTAGTGTGGAATTCCAAACCAATGACCATAAGTTACGCACGTAATTATGAACGAAAAAGGTATCTAGTAATTAGAGATAATTAATTTAAAGTCGTAATAACATCTTATATTAAACGAGAAAATAGTTGAGCTGTTGTTTAAAGTTTAAACTGTTTATTTATGATCGTTATGTAACCTTAATAAGGCAGGTAATATTAATAATTATTACTCGGATTATAAATCTTCGAAGTTTGCAACCCGGAATGAGTTGCAAAATGTTTATTGGAATTGGAAAAAATAGAAAAACGTAATTTCCTTTCATATAATAATAATAATAATGTGAGTGGACAATTTACAAGAATTGATCTAACCCCAAAGTAATAATTTTACATAATACAAAAATATATTTAGTAAACACCCAAACATAGAAATACAAATACCTCTGCTGGTCACACAAATGACTGACCCTGTCGGAAATCGAATCCGAGACCTATTTATTGTGTAGTCAGGGTTGCTAACCAATCGACCAACGCGACGGGCGGTAAATGCGAAAGCTTATGTACGTATGCTTAATACTCCTTCACACATTTAAAAGAAACTGGTATACGGGTAGTATACAAAATTATTGGTGACGATATAATGATGATATGCTATGGTTGTCTCTTTCTATTAGGAAAGTCATCTGCTTGTTTGTTATCGTATGATTTAAAGAAAGTAACGCATATAGACCGGGATTCCAGGAACAAACTTTTTTTGATTAATAACAAGCTGAATTTTTATGAACAGCTTTGTTTTGACGAGACAACCATCTTTTCTATCTTCGAAAAATCTCAAATTGAGTAGAAAATGAAGTTATGGGGCTTTGAAAGTTTTGATTCGGTGAAGGAAAAATATTTATTAATAACGGTGTATCATCGCTGAATTCATTTGCGAAAAAAATACTCAAACTAAAACAAAAATTTTAAAAAGTCCCCGCGCTATTTTCTTAAACACACAAGCTTAATCTAAAACAATTGATCGAAGTCCACGCCTCAACGAATATCTAACGTAAACATACGTCTTTGCAAATGATTGGAAATGTTTCTTAGTTTGTTTCGATATTATTTTTTCTCCCTTGCGAGCTTTCCTTCTGTTTATCTTTTCCCCGATTCCAATACCGTACCATGTTATTTAAATATTGATGTTGTATCTTATCTTTGGTACTTGCTTTTTGTAGTTTGTAATGTTTGTGATGGGTGAAAATAAGTTTTGAGTTAATATTATTCACTGTAATATATATTTATAACTAGCTGTGCCTGCAACTTCATCCGCGTGGAAATAATTCTAAAATAAAGAAGTCTAAATTACTCCTTATTACCGTGATTTAAAAGATCGGTTTAGTGGTTTAGGCGTGAAGAAGAGACAGACAGACATAGTTACTTTCGCATTTATATTAGTATGAATTTAAATGTATAAAAGAAAAATGTGACAAACTAAGTGACTAATTTTTGACCTTCTGATTGAGTAATTGACCAACGATTTGAATGGTTGATTGACAGACTGACTGATTAGTCGATTCGCTTATCGATTGAAAGAATGATTGTCTAGCTTATAAGATGCTGTGAAGTTGGTTAAGTGATTGACGCACTAAATGACGTGGCTTACGCGACTACTTGTGGTTGACTAATTGACCGACTACTTGATTGACTGACACTAGTTTGACATTACCCAATAGGTCCTATATCTTTTTGTGTATTTAAATTGGAAACAGATAGCAATAATTTAAAAACAATATAGTCGATACGCTTTATAAAACAAATTACGAACAACAGGATGGGGACGAAATATAAATTTAAAACGAAATATGAAATGTTACCTCATTCAGTCTTAATCATATTGAATTACTTTTATTTAGGATAGCGTTCAAATCATTAAAACGGATGAATGATATCGATTCAAGATTTGAAAGAGTATTTTTTCTCTTTTTTAATGAGTGATGTTGTTTTTAATTCCTAATACAAAAGGAGAACGTCTAGTCGCTGGATGGTTTTGTTCTGCAAAATAAAAGATTCAATTGTTCCCTTATTTATCGTCTTGTTTATTTTTGCCGCAATGAATCTGTACAACTGACATTGATTAACCTAACCAAAGACAGAGATGTGTTAAAAAATATTTTTACTTCAAGGTGATGATAAATAATAATTATCCTTAGAACATTTGACATGCTTGTGAAACCCGCTCCCCCTGGAATGACCACATATTTTTAGTTTTATATTTAGAAGGAGTTAAATTAAAATAGTAGTTTTTCCTTATCGTAACTCCCTGACGACTTAAACCTAAATAGACCTTAGAACTTGGACGAGCGTTGATCGAGTTAAAGTATTTTTAAGTTTTGCTTTTCATAAAACTTTGTCATGTTTCGTTTTCCTACCCCCTAGCATGTGACGTAATTTCTGGACGGCCACTAAACAAATGTAAAACGTTGCATAAACTTCAGCTATATTACACATGATGTATACGGACTGTAAGTACACCATTTGTGAAACTTAATTATCGCTCTGAGTAAGAGGTAAGTGCCGAGTTTGCACAGCTATTGTGAGGCGCAACAATGACGAGAGCCGTTTGAATCTCTGAAAATTAGGTTATTTAGAACAATTGTCTACTGAATAGTCAGGGATGTATTTTGAACTTTTTATTTTACGGAAAAGTTCCCTTAATTACAATTAAACACAAAAACATTCCGTCATTATCAGATTTGGCGTCGTTTAAAGATTGTTTTCTTCTTCCATCTGCTTGCTATTCTACGATGTAAAAACTGTGGTCCCAATTAATAGCACATTACTCAACCGATTTCAATTTTTTAAGACGTGAGGATGTTAAGTAGTTAGGATATTAACATTCTGAAAATGCTTTAAATAATTCTATTTCTTCAAATTTTAGATTATCGTAAAAGAATAAGATGTTGGCCCTTTTTAAAAATAGACCATCTGCCATTGTGCCAGGCAGTTTATAAAAGGCGGACTATTGAGTAAATAAACATATCTCTAGGCACTACTATAAAGTTTCGCAACATCTGTACCTATTTCTGCCGCAATAACGTCAATGCTTTTCACAGTCATGTTCCGGTTTAAAGGGTAAATTAACCGGTAAACTTATGCATGTGGCATTATCGTTCCGCCACACCAATAGCAACGTACGATGGTTATCTCTTTCCATCGGTATAGACATCTCTCCGCTTGTGTTACTAGTATCTATCTTCTACTATTACTATTTTCAGTTATATGAAAATACTATTTTCAGTTATATGGTGTCTCTAGGCGATATTTTCTCTTACCACCAGGAAACTACCTGCTTGTTTGCTGTCCAATATAATATAAAAAAATAACGCAAATTTCTATAAATCATTTCAATATTTATTAAATGTTAACTGTTGTTAAAACAATTATTCAGAACGAACTACCGGACCGTGCTTGAGTGTGACATCTGGCGTAAATACAAGTGTTTTTCTTTCAATAAACATATTAAATGCAGTTTCAACAAGTTACAAAGATAGAGTAGTACAAAATGATAGGGCTACATCATCGGACGAATATTTGTTGTGCATTGTTGCGATAAAACTTCAAGGTTCTACAACTGCACACCAAGTGGTCACATATACTCCGTTGACTACAGTCTATATCGCTTCAACTTGCGGTGCATTAGTGCAAAAGCAACATGAACTTCATTTAAGAAAATTGACAGAAGCACAATGATTCGCGATACAGCGAATTGTTTGGCCAATGGCCACACATATCGGGAAAACGCAAATCTTTGCTGTAGAGTGATAATGTAGCCACGACAATCTATATATATATAAATCAATCGCTGTTCGTTAGTCTCGCTAAAACTCGAGAACGGCTGAACTGATTTGGCTAATTTTGGTTTTGAATTAATTGTTGAAGTCTAGGGAAGGTTTAAAAGGTCAGAAAATATAGAAAAAAAATAAGAGTAGTTAAAAAAGCACAACAACGTTTGCCGGGGCAGCTAGTATAAAAATATATTCAAGCTGTTTATTGGCCTATACAAGTCGTTATTGACTGTTTGTTTTATATGTATATATTTTTAATTTCTTCAAATTTTAGATTTTCCTGGCCCTTTGGAAAAATAGACCATCTGCCATTCTGCCGGGCAGTTCGTAAAAGGCGGATGATTGGATAAACATATCACCAGCGTCATGACTACTAGTTGATAGATAAAATTTCGTAACGTATCGCCTGGGTTTGGTACTATCGCTTTATCTATTTTTGTCAAAATAGCATTAATGATTTATACTGTCGTGTTCCGTTTTGGCCGGTAAGTTTGCCGGTCAGTTTAACCATGTGGCATTAGCATCCCGCCATACCAATAGCAATGCGCCGTTAACATATTTAGTGTTCATAGACGAAGTTTGTCTCTTTCCATCAGAGGATAGACACCTCTCAACTGGTTTTCTACGAGTACCTATCTTAAAATTAGTGATCAAGAGATCATTAATTCGCGCAAGAGCGCGAAATATTTCGCAGTAAAATTCCTTGCATTTACTTTTAATAATTATGTATTAATAATGTATATTAATAATGATTAAATGGCAAAATGATTCAAATCATTATAGTGAAGAAATGATAAAATAATTATTCATGACTGGGCTTAACCAGTAATCTTTTTTTGCTATTGAAAGAATTGTTCTCAGTTTTTGTCTTGAAAAAGAAACTATTTAAAGTCCAAACTTATTACTTTGTGCATCACACAGCTAATCATTCAACTAGGCCTTGCAGTGCAAACTCGTGTGGCTCGCTAAGACCTAGTTATAGTCTTTAGCGGCGTCGAGGGGCTCAGTCGGCCACGATAAAAGCTCTTTAAAGTTAAATGGTGGAGATTTTCCAACACGCACAAGCAATCTTGTTATATAAGAATTTATACAGTTAATAACAATAATACAATATAAAAGTTTTAATACACGAGTACTATGTTTCACTTCAGAAAACTATATTTATTAGCACATTATTCAACCTGCTAACTTTTTCAAGGCGTTAGGATGTTATTAGGATATTTCATCCTGAAAATGCTTTAAAGAAGAAACCGGTTGAGTTATGGCTTAAAAGATGTTTATGAAGTTAAATATAAATGTTTTATAAAGGAGAAAGTATTGTTTGCATGTATATGTGTAATAGATAAACTTAAAAACTAATGATCCGATTTTAAAATTCTTTCACCTATGAACCCTACATTATTTCAGAGTAATATAGACTCGACTAAGCAAATGCAAGTTGTCTTTGGATTTCGAGAACGATGTCGCGGGCGACACTATATTACGTTGATATATGTATAATTTTATGTTAGTTTATAATCCAAAGAGCTTACCTCCTCATTTTTAAAAGGTCGGTAACACAACTTCAAGACCTCTGATATTGCGAATGTCTATGGGCGGCGGTGATCGTTTAATATTAGGTGCACCTCTTGCTCGTTTGCCCCACATCCATAAAAATATCTTTTAGAAGTATTAAATTAGTAATTTTGCATAATGCATGGTCTTCAAAAAAAATAATAAAGTATCTTTACGTCCGTATCCCCTAAGAGTTAGGCAGATGTACAACCAGTGCACCCACTATTAGCCGAAGATACTTAAGTCCACAATGTGATAGGTGGCAAGCTTATCGCCCTGCGGGCGACTTCATATAAGTGAAAAAACACTTTTTTTTCTGAATTGCCCGACCCGGGAAATGAACCCGGGACCTCATGTAGTGAACTCCGTCACCAGACCGCTACATTACAGAGGCGACAATAAAATATCTAAAATAAAATAAAATAAAATTTTGAAGTTGCTTCCACAATTGAAAATAATTCAAGGTAGTGTGTTGGTCCCGGCCTCCTTTGTAGAATAGGCCAACTGCCGTTCTGCCAGGCAGGTCGTAAAAGGCGACCGATTGGCTATCGAGTCACTACCATCGTGGCTACTAGGTGGTAGATTTCTGCATTGTCTCGCCCGGGTCTGGAACCACCGCCTTACCTATTCCTGCCGCAATAGCGTCAGTGCTTGTCGCTGTCGTGTTCCGGTTTGGAGGGTATGGTAGCCGGTAAACTTCTGCATGTGGCATTATACCTTGCCACAAGATAGCAACGCACCATTAACATCTTTGGTGTCTATAGGCGATGGTTGACTCTTTCCATCAGGAGACCCATCTGCTTGTTTGCTATCTTATGACATAAAATAAAATAAATAAATAAAAAAATACATGTATATATACATGTCAACACATTACCTTTAATTATTTAGACGAAGTAAAAAAGTTTTAAAGCAATGTACTATTATTAGGTATGCGACGGTAGTAAATATTTACGAGAAATTATTTGACAAAGCGATCAGTGAATCGCACGCGTAACAAATCGATTGCATCATTTGTTACACTTTGATCCGACGTGGCGACAATATTCTGGATGACTCATAAAATTCAAGACTAGAATACATTACTTGCATTTTAAATATAACGATCTTATGACTTCGTTTACTCCGCACAGCTCCTCCCCCGTAGATGATAGCGTTATAATATGTAGCCTATATGTTGACCCGACCTGTTAGTAATATTCATGCAAAATTTGAAGTAAATCCATGCAGTACTTTTTGAGTTTACCCCGGACATACAATACAGACAAACAGACAAAAATTCTAAAAACTATATTTTTGGCTTCGATATCGATTGTAGATCACACCCCAAGTATTCTTTTCAGTGTAGTAGTTTTGACTTTCCTACGATTTTATTATATGTATATACATGAGTTTGATCGTATGCTTAAAGCAACATTCATTCTGTCTCATTAATTCTCACGTACCGATAAAATGAGCTCTAAGCTTGCTTAGTAGTAACTAAACGCATTTCAAAATAAACTCAAATAATTTAGCAACAACCATATTATTTTGTTAAAGACTTTTCCATTAATAGCACATAGCTTGAAAATCACGTCTGGAAGAAGGTTTATTATTGAGCTCTCTCTCCTTATCTAACGATAGCCTAATTTGTAGTCATGTATTATTATTTTTTTAGGACCGCTCCGTTGTTCAAGCGGAAACCGGCCCTATTCGATGGAGCTTTACTAAATAAGTTTCAGTATTAATATATTTATTTCTATATATATTAGTGTCGTTGACAGTCACCTGTAATAAGCCAATTTTGCTTATTTTGGAGTGTAATTCGTGTAATTTGTCCAGCGATATCTATTATTGTATCTATCAAGTTGCGACATAGAACCGCAAGCAAGTGAAGTTGATATTTTGAAACAATAAGAATAAAAGTCGCCTCCTTACGTGTATAATTCAATTTTAATGCTGGAACCTTATCTAATCTATGCTTTCCATACTAATAATCTATAATAATCTATATTAATATTTTAAATGCCAAAGTTTTGAAGTATGGATGGATGAATGTTTGTTACTAAATCACGCCAAAACTAATGAACAGATTTGGACGAAATTTGGAACAGGTAGATGATGACTTGGAATAGCACATAGGCTACTTTTATCCCGGAAAAATGAGTTATTCCCTCGGGATTCACCAAAAACTTTTATAATGCAGCGGGCTGCGCGCTGTGTCTAGTAATATAATTTAATTTAATTATAAATGCGAAAGTTAGCCCATCTGTTTGTTACGCTTACATGGTTAAAATTTTGTAAAAAGATAGTTGAAGAGACGGGGCCAAACATAGGCTATACTTATTTTTTTAAAATCAGCCACTAGGAAAGCAAAATAGGCATGTTTCCTACATTGATGACATGTTAATTTACTAGCGGGGGAACCTGCCAGGGTCAGTAGTCTATATTATAAATGTGAATGTTTGGAAGTTTATATGTTTGTTAGTGTGTGCAGCTGGTATCATATATTTTAAGTTTTAGAATATAGCATTAAAATTAAAATATTTTCAGTGCATTCATTTCAGAATTTTCATATCCTATTTCATATTTAACATCTTTTACGAACGTCTGTCGCTTATGTCAACATTATAATAATTTTTACACATTAGCAGTAAAGTGTGATAGATATTACCTTAATTATTCGTATGTGTATATGTAAAGTAATACTATATATATATATATATATATATATATATATATATATATATATATATATATATATATATATATATATATATATATATATATATATATATATATATATATATATATATATATATAGTATTACTTTACATATACACATACGAATAATTAAGGTATATATATATATATATATATCCATACTAATATTATAAATGCGAAAGTAACTCTGTCTGTCTGTTTGTCTGTCTGTCTGTTACGCTTTCACGGCCAAACCACTGAACCGAGTTGGATAACATTTGGTACAAATATAGTTTGAGACCCAAGAAAGGACATAAGATAGTTCTTATCCCGGAAATCCCACGGGAACGGGAACTATGCGGGTTTTTATTTTAGATTTTTTTCCACGCGAACGAAGTCGCGGGCACAGCTAGTATATATATAAATCAATTGCTGTTCGTTAGTCTCGCTAAAACTCGAGAACGGCTGAACTGATTTGGCTAATTTTGGTTTTGAATTAATTGTTGAAGTCCAGGGAAGGTTTAAAAGGTGAGAAAATATAGAGCGTTTGCCGGGTCAGCTAGTACTAAATAAAATATTAATTTATAGTGTCCTGGTAAGCTCTGACAGTATGCGTTTGTAATTTATTGATAACATTATCGTAGACAAACAACTTAAAGCAATGTTTAACATTCCAATAAAATGAATTGCTATCAAAGTTCTACTCGTAGATTGTGAAGCAATAAACTGCTGTGACCTGTGGGCGTGACGGTAATGAGCACTGATGAGAAATTATTTGACAAAGTGATCAGTGAATCGTGCGCGTAACAAATTGATTGCATTATTTGTTACAATTGAATGTGATGTGCGGATGATGCTGGTATTCCAGATGACTCATGCAATAAGGCTAGTTGACAATTTTGGAGAAAGTGACAATTATGACAATTATTACGTAATTCGAATTTTGGTATTTTTCTTATAGAAACCTTATTTTAATAATTGTAAGCATTTATGAAATTCGTCATTTTAAAAATTCTAAATTTCATATTTAAACTCGCTAAGCTATCATGACGTACATAATGACGTCACTACGTGCAACACAAACATGTCAGTGATTCTAAATATAATTTATTAGCTGACCCTAATGACGTGTATAATATTTATTATATACGTCATTGGCTGACCCGCACAGCTTCGTCCGCGAGCATAATCTTTCATCCCCATCATCAAAAAATACCCAGTGTTGATTCTCCGAATCTTCAACTGTCTCCTTGCCAAATTCCATCAAAATCGGTTCAGTGGTTTGGTCGTGAAAGCGTAACAGACAGACAGCGAAACAGATTTTCGCATTTTGTTGAAGCAATGTTTTGCAAGGCGTAACGACATACCATTTGATTGGTTTTGATCCTGCGTAGCCAACGCACTTTATTTTCCTATTTAATAGTATATTATTTAAAACTGAATGAACCCTGCAGCCCGATGCATTGCGTTTAAACAAAAACTTTAACCACGCAGATGATTTCAGCTGCAAAAAACCCTACGGAATCCTGTTATTCTGGGCTCCTTTTGACCATGGACCGTCAGCTTCGTTATTCGTAAAAGGCAAGTAATTCGACATGTTACGTGTCCCGCGGTTAAGTAACTACTAGGTAGTGAAGCATTGCAATGTCTTGCCCGGGTTCGCCTAACTACTTCGAATATTAGAACGTGTTCTGTAAGTAGTAGTATAAGTACTAAATTATACATTTTTTATAGTATTAAAACCCTATAATACTATATAAATGAAAAATCACTTGTATTTAAATTATAAAAGTGTATCCCAAAATAAAATTACTACTTAACTTATGTACGGTATTCATATTGCCTCGGGATATTTCGCTTTTTACGATAGGCGTATGTAAATCCTTAGTATAGACGTAGATTATCTGGAACAATAACTTAAATTCCAGTATTTTATTGTTTCTTAATATCCTTAAGGTCCTAGAGTGAGAACTCTTCACTTTTACACTTTTAATATAAGTCAAAACCCAACTCAGTTTTTATAAGTATTATATTTTACTGCATAATCTTTTTTGATAGTAATCTAAATCTAATAAATAAATTTCGTGTTACGTATTTATTAATTTATAATAAATATAACCTTATATAGTCTTATAACAATAAATAAAGTCTCCTTTTAAATCTATTAAGTCTAGGGTACACGTATTAGCATAAAAAACAATTAATTATTAATAGCACTACATATGTATATATATATGTACATATATAAAAAACCTATTGCATAAATACTGTATAATAAATAATAAAAATGTCAGTTACTTTTTTTAATATATATGTTGTTTGCAGTTTTTAACTGCAAAACAACAAATATATATATTCAATAACTGCAAAACCCGGCATGGTCCGATTCTTATATATGTATATATACTAGCTGACCCGGCAAACGTTGTTTTGCCGCATAAATTATTGAATTACAAAATAGGGGTTGATCGTAGAGGGTTGAAAATTAAGGGTTGTATATATTTTTCAATGTTGAATCATTAAAAAATAAAAATAAAAATAAAAATTTTTGTCCATAAAATAAATAAAAAAAAATTTAGGGATGGACAACCCTTAACATTTAGGGGGATGAAAAATAGATGTTGGCCGATTCTCAGACCCACTGAATATGCATACGAAATTTCATCAAAATCGGTCCAGCCGTTTCGGAGGAGTATGGAGACTAACATTGTGACACGAGAATTTTATATATATATATATATATATATATATATATATATATATATATATATATATATATATATATGTGTGTGCTTTTCCAGGTCATCATCTACCTGTATGCCAATTTTCATTCAAATCAGTTCAGTAGTTTTTGCGTAATTGGGTTGGAGTTTTTCCCGTGTTGGTCCCGGGCTTGTTTGAAAAATAGGCCAACTGCCATATTGCCAGGCAGGCAGATTGGCTAAGCGAGTCACTACCATCGTGGCTACTAGGTGGTCCTGTCCTGCATTAGCTCACCCGGGTCTTGTACCACCGCCTTACCTATTCCTGCCGCAATAGCGTCAGTGCTGGTCACTGTCGTGTTACGGTTGGAGGGTAAGGTAGCCGGTAAACTTATGCATGTGGCATTAGACCTCGCCACAAGATAGCAACGCACCATTAACACCTTTGATGTCTATAGGCGATGGTTGACTCTTTCCATCAGGAGACCCATCTGCTTTTTTACTATCTTATGATAAAAAAAAACATCCATCCATCCATCCAAACATTCAAACTTTCGCATTTATAATAATAATATAAATTACTTGATATTATTGATGTTGATTTGGCTTTACCATGATGGTTGATACACTCGGTTGCCACTGGTCTAGTTATTTTAGGCGTGGGCACCTAGTGACGAATCTTTGTATCACGGTTCACGCAACACGGAGGCAAACGCCCGGGTAATTGCCCTGTCACAACTGGAATTACGCAATTAGAACTACCGATTGCGGTGTAGCTACGCATTTGCACAGGATTTTTTTAATTTTATTATTATTGTATCGTTTAGCCTATTCGGCTCGGATCATGGATTCCCGGGTTCAACCCCCGGACCGGGCGTTATGGAGGTTTTTCAAGATTTTTCTCGAAATTCCAAATCTCAGTATAAATTTTTTTTGCGTCTGATGGTGGTGTGTTAATAACCCCGTGCTTCGGATAAGCACGTGTTGATCCCGGGTTCCTTTGAAGAATAGGCCAACTGCCGTTCTGCCAGGCAGGTTGTAAGAGGTGACCGATTGGATTTAGGAGTCACTACCATCGTGGCTACTACCTAGTAACCTAGTAGTAGTTCTGCATTGTCTCGCCCGGGTCTGGTACGACTCCTTACCTATTCCTGCCGCAATAGTGTCAATGCTTGTGACTGTCGTGTTCCGGTTTGGAGGGTAAGGTAGCGGGTAAACTTATGCATGTGGCATTAGACCTCGCCACAAGATAGCAACGCACCATTAATGTCTTTGGTGTCTATAGACGATGGTTGACTCTTTCCATCAGGAGACCCATCTGCTTTTTTGCTACCTTATGATAAAAAAAATGTTACGTTGGGCCCCGGTAATCACTAGAAATAAAAGCGAGAATCGTTATCAGGTCGGTATAAAAACGACAATGGGGATCACCCCTTGTTTCGCCAACCGACAAACCGGTGAACTGCTGTAAGCCGGAAAGTTTATAAACGTTCGGTTCACTCTGCCTACTCCGCAAGTGAAACCGTATGATGATACTTTAATGACTTACTGCTTCTATCAATTTACTGTCTATATGTCCCTGTAATTTTTTATCTATCAGTATATCCCGTTATCACACAAGAACGGCATAATCGATCTGGATGAAAAAGTATAGGTATAGTGAGAACACGTGATTTTGGCTATATAATTTATTGTCTGTCTGTACCTATCTCTTATTTTGGTTGTAGTGACCTTTCCGCCAGACTCCAAACTGCTATTAATATTTACGATATACGAGAAAAATCTCGAAAAATCCTCAATAAAAATTTGTCCTACTCTGGGATTGAGCCCGAAACCTCATTATTGGAGCCGAATGGGCTAACTCGCAAAGCCAGAGGTAAAAACGGATATAAATCACGAAATTAAACAAAATAATATAATGTAAAGATAGACGCTACAGATTTATATAGGTAATATAGATTAAATTCTACTTCTGTTATAATTTATCCGTGGCTTTTGCAGATTTTAAATTGTAAAGGTCTCACTTGTATAATTTAAGGTAAAGGTATACATACTTATTACTAAAAATTAATTATATTTTAGTGAAATTTTCATATAACGTATTCGTTGAATATTTTACCGAGATGTTTATTTTTGTTTCTCACATATTTTAGTATGTTACCGTCAATTGAAAGCTGGCACAAATGACATCATATGGCCTCTATTCTTCATAACTTCACAAATCGATGCGATGATGTCGAAACAACGTTACTCGTTTGTGGCAGTGGGTACTGATATTTTATTTCAAGATCGGATATGAATGAGTAAACAGCAAGTAAACTGAATGCACTTATGGCTCCACCCACGATTATTACGTCATCCTGGGGTCGTGGCTAACGTGACCATTGTATTTTTGACTCGTGACTCAGTATAACAGCACCTCTCCAAAAGCTTCTTTCCAATTTCCAATTTTAGTATTAAATTCGGTATTTATATTTAAAAGGATAGCAAACAAGCAGATTACTATATTGATAGAAAGAGATAACCATAACTTATATCTTTGTTAATGTTACTAGCTGACCCGGCAAACGTAGTTCTGTCTTTTTAATTACCCTCATTTTTATTTTCTATATTTTCTCACCTTTTAAACCTTTCCTGGACTTCAACAATTAATTCAAAACCATAATTAGCCAAATCGGTTCAGTCGTTCTCGAGTTTTAGCGAGACTAACGAACAGCAATTGATTTTTATATATATAGATAAATGCGAAAACTTGGACGTTTGGATGTATGGATTGATCTTACTCGATCACGCAACAGCTACTGAACGGATTTGAATGAAATAAGGCACACAGATAGATATGTATGGATGGATGTTACTCGATCACGCAATAGCTACTGAACGGATTTGAATGAAATTGGGCACACAGATAGATGATGACATGGAATAGAACGTAGGCTACTTTTTATCCCGGAAAAATTAGATGATCCCGCAGGATTTGACAAAATCTTTTATAATGCAGCGGGCTGCACGCTACAGCTGTACGATAAACACGATACAGGGGGTAGCTCATACATGGGCTGTTCTCTGTATCGTGTTTATTAAATCTATTTGCGTGTGTTTATTCGTAGATGTAGAGCCTGTATCAGGATGGGGGGCAGAAAATTTGAACAGTTGCTCTGAGTTATTGTAATATGTATGTAATAAATATCAATTGAAAATCATATTCAGGGCCGGATTTAAACTCAATGCCGCTCCTGGGCACCGGAAAAAAGTCCGCCCTATTACTAGAATTTTACTTAAGGGGGGAAATACGCGTAGAAAGACGTTTTCATGCTGATTTTTTATTATTTTTTTAAGGTAAGAAAACTAATGATATATATTGAAACTATCAGGTTATTTCATACATATATTTATATTTTTCCATATTTTACGACAGTATAACTTGAAAAGTAGCGGAGATTTCAGCTGATACACATCGTAGGTTGTCTTCCGACTTAACAGTTGGTGTGCACTATAGAAGCTATCATTTTTATCTGAAATCAATGGCACAGAAAAATTAATTTTCTTTATACAATTACGCTGAATATGGACCTCGATCATAAGCGACATTTTTTTTTTTAAATAATTTTTCTGTGCTATTGATAAGTTATATTGTTGTTTAATACGAATAAATACTCATAAATATATGTATGAAATAACCTGATATTTTCAAACAATAATATTATTTTTTTTACACCTTAAAAAAATTAATAAAAATCAGCATGAAAACGGCCTTTCCACACGTATTTCCCCCCTTAAATTTATAGTTTATGTATTTCATTAAATATAAATTAATAATAGTGTGAATAAAAAAATGAAAAATCCATTATTATTTGAACTCTCCAAGGAAACAAATTGATTAAATCATTTTGATTATTAATTTTTACTAAAAAAGTGCCAAAATTATAATTCATAAATAATGAATGAATTGAATTTCTTGAATTATCAATTAAACAAAAAATTATAAATTAATAGAATTAATTAATTATATTGGGGAATCTCGATAAGACTAAAAAAAAATTTTATCACTTTCAAAATTTTGCCGCCCTAAAACATTTGCCGCCCTGGGCACTTGCCCCGACTGCCCCTAGTGTAAATCCACCGCTGATCATATTTCTGTAGTTTTATTGTATTTTTTTTAATTTTGCTCGTATTAAATAAGTATCTCATATACATTAATACCAATAGTTCAATATTTTTCCATTACAATAACGACATATTATTGCATCTTTTTAGAAACGTCATTAAACCAGGAATATTTTGAAATGATTGGCCACCGTTGCTTTCATATATTTTTTTTACACCAGAGCTGTTCCAAGTTCCAAATTAAAAATATTTCTTCAGAAATTTTACACAAAACAATAGTTTAACATTATTTTTTGAGAAAAATACTACAGTTAGCTATTTTATGTGATAGTTATTACGGTTACTGATACGGTTAACATTAAATATTTAAGCACAGAAATAATTATGATATTAACTGATTTGACCTCGTTACGAGTCAACTTATGAAATCAGACAAAAAAATTATGTTTATATTTAATGATGTTAAATATTTTTACAACTTTTTTAAATTTTTTTTGGGCTTCTACTATTAGCCTTTCAGAGGTTATCCATTCTTTCATAGGCATCCTGTATATGTATCTATATGTATTAGTATCGTCACAGAGTGTCGTTAACTGACACACATAGCTACTACAAGCAAATAGTACTTGCTTATCTACTTTGTGGGGTTAGATAATTTTGTAATTTATCCAGTCATATTTTTTATAGACACCAAAAATTATAATCCACTAGCTGCAGCGTGCAGCCCGCTGCATTATAAAGGTTTTTGGTGAATCCCGCGGGATCATCTAATTATTTCGAGATAAAATGTAGCCTATGTGCTATTCCAGATCATCAGCTACTTGTATGCCAAATTTTATCCAAACCTATTCAGTAGTTTTTACGTGATTAACAAACGTCCATCCAAACATCCAAACTTTCGCATTTATAATATTTTAATAATTATATAATAAATAATAATAATAATACGATATAATAAAGATACGGCGAGATGCTGTTATAACTTACATGCATAATTTTACCGGTCAATTTACCTTCCAACCGGAACACCTGTTACTATCGTAACAGGCAACGACTTTATTGTGACAGGAAATAGAAATGCGGTGATACAAAACTCGGACAAGACTAAGTGTGAGTGTTTAATGCAGGTGCTTAGTATTAAGATAAAAATACGTGAAGACAGCCGTTGATCAGTGCAAGTGATAAGTAATCAGCATCTATGCCCTTTTAATATGCTGATTACGAATCACTCGCACTGATCCACGGCTATTTTCACGTATTTTTGGCTTAACATTAAGCACCTGCATTAAACACTCACACTCGCACTAATCAAAGTGAAAAAGGGGCTTAAATTAAAGCTGTGTTGATGTAGTTACGGTGTTGTTACAGTGTGCAACGACTATTAAGCCGGATTTTCGTATATGGTGGTTAGTGGAATGCCGTTGGGATATTAGCAAAACTGTGAGAAGTTATGCCTTAATGTAGGATGGCTTACGCATATTAAAAGGGATTGGTTTGAAGGATGATAGGAGATCAGACACACGGGGGACTCGGTAAATTTTGCTTGTTGGCCAATTTATTATATAATTTTCACTTTCTATAAATTATAACTTACTACTACTTACTAGCTGACCCGGAAAACGTTGTTCTTTTTAACTAATCTTTTTTTCTATATTTTCTCATCTTTTAAACCTTCCCTGGACTTCAGCAATTAATTCAAAACCAAAATTAGCCAAACCGGTTCAGTCGTTATCGAGTTTTAGCGAGACTAACGAGCGAGATAATTTTGATCAGTACTTTCGTATTTCTAATTATTTTTGTGTTATAGGTTATAGCACTCACCCCGTGCTTGGGAAAACTGGAACGCCACGTCGAGCCTGTCGACACTAGCTCAGTGGAAGAGCATCCCGGCTTTAGGGACGCAGGTTCAATCCCCGCGTATCGATATATTTCTTTGTTGTTTTTAAAGTTTTTCCAGTTTTCCCAAGCACGGAGTGAATGCTATAACACAAAAATAATTTATTTATTAAAGTCAAACATATGGGACGTGACAGTATTTATATTTTATAACAAATTTCAAGAAGAAACGTAAACAGAATCATTCGATTGAAATAAGAGTTCTATAAAATCGATTTCGATGAGTTATCGTTAAGATCTTAATTTTATATTTGAAACAATAAAAATTGAATCAAAATCTAATATGTTTAATAAGTGTCTATAAATTAATTTATCGCTGTATTATAGTCAAACAACCATAAAACGATCGACCGCGCTCGCTCTAACAACCCCAATACCAATTTCTTTTAAATGGCCTCTTAAATTAATTTCAGCACCAGCTGCTATCGATTTACGATCCAATTAAACATTGAGGTGAATTGTATCGATTTTTAATGACCACACGTTTTAGTAAGCACATCTCTTTTTTGAGCGATAAATATTTTTTCCGTTTAAAGGTGATAATATTAGTCAATGGACTTTTACATTGGATTTAATGTCTTAGAAATAATTCTACCAGGTTAACTGGTTTCTTATGAAAAATAAATTTGCTGTCCTGTGGGGCATATCTTTAATGGCGTACAAAAACTATACGAAGAATTTTACGACACTGCTCCTAGGTGCGGTTACACAACATTACTTATATTTTTGTCTTCGAAGTTTCAGTTATTGGAATCCGTAATGTTTCTTTCCGTTCGGATAGTCAGGCGATTTTATAATCGGTTAAATCGTTACATTGATATTCAATGAACTTTTATATTGGAACTAGCTGTGCCTGCGAGTTCGTACACGTGGTAAAAAATCTAAAATAAAAGTAGCCTAAGTTAATCTTTATTACATCAGCTATCTGCCAGTGAAAGTTCCGTCAAAATCGGTACAGCGGTTCCAGAGTTAGCTGAAACAAACAGACAGACAGACAAAATGGTAAAAAATGTTATTTTGGTATATGTACCTTGTATACACCCAAATGCATTTAGTAAAAAGCGGTTATTTTAATACTAGCTGTTGCCAGCGACTTCGTCCGCGCGGACTTCGTTTACTCCGCACAGCACCTCCCCGCTAGGTGATAGCGTGATAATATGTAGCCTATATGTTGACCCGATCTGTTAGTAATAATCATGCAAAATTTGAAGTAAATCCATGCAGTACTTTTTGAGTTTACCCCGGACATACATACAGACATACAGACAAACAGATAAACAGACAAACAGACAAACACACAAAAATTCTTAAAACTATATTTTTGGCTTCGGTATCGATTGTAGATCACGCCCCAAGTATTCTTTTAAAAAAATATTCAATGTACAGTTTTGACTTTCCTACGATTTTATTATGTGTATAGATTACAAGCAGACACTCCAATTTTATTCGTTTGTATACACTATACATGTATAGAGAAATGTATTAAAATCAATTTTATGTAGTGATATTAATTTATTTTCCTGTCGAACAGTTAAGGACAAGAAAAAAAGTGGAAGAAAGGGGCCGATTTTTCATTTACATGGTTTTTTGTAAGTACTTAATTTTTTGTAATGTAAAGCTTAATGTAAGTACTGTACCCCAGTACCCCACTGCTGAGGCTTAAACATTTTTGAACAAATGAGGCTGAGTAGGATTAATCATATTATATTGTTCCGTTGCATATATGATATTATTTATTCATTTTATGTGATATACAATTCATTTATTTGTAAGTAGGTATGCTTGTCCGGCGAACAACCGGCCGGCAATCACGTTTAAATAAAAAATTATAGATACAATATGGTTATATACATTAATGTCGAAATTCGCCATTTGTTTTTACATTATTTATCTGTAATGGCTACGCCAAACATTTAAGTAATGGTAGGGACAGCTGGCACCAATTTATTCACTAAAGCGACTGTTACGAGACAAACATTACTCGTGATTTTTGATAATATGCGGGTTATTATTTATTTCATTTACTGTGATGTGGGAAAAGATGTGCCTACTAGAATGTGCATTTGAGTTTTGTCGCGCACGAGAAAGAGAGAGAGAGAGAGAGAGAGAGAGAGAGAGAGAGAGAGAGATATTTATCGATTTCAACAAATAATTTGTTTACCTAATATACATGCCGCAGTGTATGTTAACGCTATTACTGTGATTATTATTGTGATGATTTGAAGAATAATTTTAATATAGTAAAATCAAACCAGTAATTTACTTTAATCCAAACTATACAGGCAACACTGCCACCCGCACGCCGACCAATCACGTGCCTTCATCTTTCATGAACCACCAATCGGAGCATCCTTTCCTTTGACGTGAATTTTTAGTAATAAAGGCTCGGCCGGTGATGAATTGATTATCCAATATTTGTACATAATAGATGTGGTAACAAGAGTTTTTTAAAAGTAGGTGTTACCCATGAAGCCGTATTATATTATATCTGGAGGCAACACTTCTAATACCTACTTAAAATCAAATTTCAAATACTGCTGTCATTTTCTGAGGTTTAACCCTCTCTTTCCAACACAGCTGTATAAATAGAGATGGGTAGGCCTCATAGACAGAGATGTAACGTAAATATTTGTTTCAATTGATTAATACGAGTGATAGCTCCACCTATACCTAATACTTCATGATGTTACCTAACGAGTAACAGAATTAAACGAGTGTGTGTATACTACCGAGCTTAATGTAATGTTAGGTACTACGAAAGTAGAGATTAGTAGGACTCTACTAAATGTTACAATAAACGATTGTATACTACCGAGTTTTAAATTATCTCAATTTTTTACGTATTTAGTCAAGTTATAAGCACCTAAAATCTTAGCTGCAGCAGACAAGTAGAGATAAAATCGTCAATGACGAGAGATTTTTTAAAAATGCTTTAAAATATTTTGAGGTGAAGTAAATAAATTAAAATTTAAAATTAAAATAAAAAGAACTAAAACCAGTTCTATAGATTTTTTTCTACAAATTGAGCGAAACTAATCATTTCTCGATATATAAACGCATATCAGTTGAATAATTATATAATAACAAATCATTATTTGTTTATACAAATGTAAATGTAAAATTCGATAAATATCGAAAGTATTATACATCATATCTAAGTCAGATTTCTAAGACTAAAATTTCGCTAAACACACCCATTATTTGTCATTTGACAGCTAACATCATAATTGAGAAAGACAATCGCCTGGCTAATCTACCATCTACTCCATTTTTATCCTCACATTTATAAATATAAATGAAACGTAATTTTTTACTAAACCATTTAATTATTTAGCCTTTACTTTGTCTAAGGCTATTCGTTAGTCTCGCTAGAACTCGAGAGCAGCTGAACCGATTTGGCTAATTTTGGTTTTGACTTAATTGTTGAAGTCCAGGGAAGGTTTAAAAGGTGAGAAGGGTGTATATCACCGCTACCTCGCCATTCGCCAACCAACGAATCGGTGAATCTCGGACGATTGGAAATTGGAATTTGAGCTCCGGACCTCTTGATCTGAGCCGAATAGATTAGACCACACGGCAGTTCTATTTAATATCGTTAGGTAGCAGACAAGCAGATCTCTCAGAAAAATAAACCATAGCCTATAGACACAAAGTTGTTAATGGTGCGTTGCTTAACCTCTTTTCTTACAAATTTATTTAAATAGAGAATTAACTAAATGTCTATAAATACTTACCTATTAAAATTAATGAGTTTTGTTTGATAGTAATCAAATTTGCACAAGAATATTGAGTATAATATAACTATAATTATTAATGTCTTTAATATTTGAAAAGCTAATAAGGCCCAGAAATAATCACCGTTTCTAAACAATAACTTAAAGGACAAAGACTTCTCAGACAGCTATTTCTCTTAAAAGTTATTATAAGCTTGTTGGAAGAATTATAAGTATAATAAGACATTTTATCAAGTAATAAGGTTTTTGTTGTTATTATGAGGATATTTTTACTCCTACAACTTGCTATTACTCATGACTTCACTTATTTCAAAAGAGATTTATGTTTCTAGGGAATAAAAGTCCCTTGAAACAAAATAGATTAAAAAAAGAGATTTAGTAAATTAAGAAAAAATAAGTTATTTATATTATAAGATAACCAACAGATTGTTCATCTGATGGCAAGAGACAACTTTTGCCTAAAGATGCATTACCTCACGTGTTGCCGGGATATTACATCACATGCATTTATCCGTTACCTTACCCTCCGATTTGGAACATGGCAGTGACAAGCACTGACGCTCCTGTCTGCAAAAGCACCAAACCCGGACAAAACATCTCTCATCTCTACCAGCTACTATTAGATACGTGTAGATGAGGGGGCTGAAAGTATTCCACACAATCACATTTTACCACACTTTGAGTGGTCTATGAAATTAGTGCTCCTTCAGACCTTTATACCTCCATCCGTAGCAGTTTCAAGAACATGTAATGCAGACGAGACGTCGCGGTAACGCTTTTTCATATTTATGTACCTACAAATACAGTAACAGTTCATCAATAAAATTTTTCGTACAAACTTTCATTTCCTATTTCAGCCTCTGGGAGGTTGATTTTGAGAAACAAAAATGATTAGTCTCGGGTCTTCAACTGTTTCTTTGCCAAATATTATTAAAATCGATCGATGATATAGCCGTGAAAACGTATTAGACAGATAGTTTTTGTATTTATAATATTTGTATGTATGTCTACGAAAAGTCTACGCTAGAAAAACTTCAGTGTAAAAGAGCCCTCTAATGTCTGGTTGATAAAATAACTATAAGGATATTTTATGTTAGAATGATAAGATAAACTGAGTAACATTGAGAGAACCCGACAATCGCCTTCGATTGAACTGTTTGATCTGACTCATAAGTGTTTACAAAGCTAACTCAATACATTATTCAACGTCCGTTGATTGTGGACCGTTTAAAGTTTATTTATGCTAAGGGTACCCTATCGTGACAATTGAAGTATAACGGGAAAGCGTACGGATTACACTAACTTCCAATAAATAATTTAAATGCAGCAAAATATTAATAACCGTTTTCCAACCAATCATAATGTCATTTGATGATTATTCGTAATATTTTGTAAGAGCTTAGTGTAAACTAAAATAAAGAATAGGAATGACATTGCATTTCTTTTACATGTATGGGAATTGGGAATTAGAGGGATAGTCATTTAAAAAGCATATGCTGGATAGAAAGAATACTTTGCCGTGTTGAATGTTGATTCAAGTCTCTTTAAAGAATAAACCATCCTGCCAGGCAGTCTATGTAAAGCAGATGATTGGCCAAATGTATAATTACCATCGTGACTACTAAGTAATAGAGTTTTGCAATGTCTCTCCCGGTTTGGCACCATCTTACTGATTCATGTTGCAACAGCGTCAGTGTTTCTCACTGACGTGGTTCGGTTTAGTGGGTAAGATAGTCGCTAGTCGGTAAACATGTGGCATGTGGTATATCATCCTTATTACATTTTAAATATCAATATATGATATTTTATTTATTGATTCCGGCGTTACTTTGCGGATATAATTGAAAACTGAAAAATCTATGCTTATAGTTTTTACTCCTCAATTTAGCTTGAAATACCTCAATTTAGCTGGAAGTTCCAGAGATGGCCTGCAGGGTCAATCGATTACAGAGTTTTTATTTTAGATTATACTAAGCTCTTACACAATGTTATGAATAACGATTAAATGACACATTATGATGATCTCACATTGGATACTATTTTTAAATATTACTTTCTGAGTAACTTGATAATCTTAAACTTTGTACGTAATTAAAGTACATTTGCGTCCTGATAGTATGCTTGCTATAAAACTTAAACGTTATATCCTAGGGTTGTCTGAGTCTCCTGTATACTCGTCTGCTTCGTCTTACCATAGAAACCGTAAAAGTTTTAAAATTATAGGACTCATGATGATGTTAAACGCATTAGGATACGAGATCAATTACACGAAACCTATATCAGTCACCTCTTTACTCGATCTCCTCTCCGAGACTCCTCTCCTCTCCGAGAATCAGGTTCACTCTGCAATCATTTCGTGGAAATTTCGATTGGTTCAAATGTCAATCACTCAGAATCAGAGTGTTTCTCACAATAACTCGAAGACATTGGGGCATTTGTTCAGGTTTGATTGTTGTCATTGCAAACTTCCATCGTATTGTATCTAAATCGATCATGGAATTGAAAAAGTTTAGATTTGTATGATATCGAAAGTTCTGATTTGTGTGAATTTCTTTTATTAACGATATATACATGGAGTCTTTGGCGTCTATTTAGAGTTAATATGCTTTAAACATAAATGCCGGTTTTCACTGTTTTCTGCAATACTGTTTATTGTTCTTATATTTAAAGTGTATGCTTCCTTTAACCTTTACTTTTCGTTACATATTTTATTTATCTGCTATAATATAATATTTTAACGCAGTACAACTGAAGCATCAGAATCTCACCAAATTAAATTATCACTACACGGGGATTATATCCTATAAAACAAAACAAGAATTTTCAAGGTTGGTTTATAAATGACCAAGTTATTTAGAACTCGGTCATTTATGAACCAATTTTAATAATAACTTTTTAACAAGCATTAAGAAAAATCTTCCCTTTGGGAGGTCGGTTGAAAAGGAAAGATTTAATTTTTTGTGTAAATCTTTTGTGGTTGATAAAATTAAAAGTTACTGGAACCTCATTAGAAAGCTACGATATTCTGAAGTAACAAAAGTTCCTTTTTACCTTACTGAACAAAAGGTAGTAATTATATTGGTCACGCGAACGAAGTCACGGGTTACGCGTAGTGTATTTGTAAAAACATACCCACAGCATTATAAGTAGTAAAATAATAGGCAATAAAGAATTTTTACTTTAGAATCAAAACATTGTTAAGAGTCAAAAAATAACAATAAGGATATAAATTAAATATGAAAATAAAATGATTAGAAAAATACTTTAAAAAAGTATCATCACGCCCGTAGCCCGGAAGAGTAGTAAGAGCCGTATGGCGGAGGTACAACCAGTGTACCCACGATTAGCCAAAAATATTCTTGAACCGCCCCGTTGGTCGAGTGGTTAGAGACCCTGACTACGCAATCAACAAGGCTCAGGTTCGATCTCCGACGGGGACAAGCATTTGTGTGATGAGCATAAATGTTTGTATTTCCGGGTTTGGGTGTTTATTATATATATATTCTAGTATTTATATATGTATTTTCTACGTATTAGTATCGTTGACTAACACCCATAACACAAGCAAATAATTTGCTTACTTTGGGGTTAGATCAGTAAGTGTAATTTGTCCCGTAAATATTTATTATTATTATTATTATTATTCTCTCACACAATGTGATAGGTGGCAAACCAATCGTTAACCGGGCACTTGTCCAATCCCGGGCAACGTCGAAATTTTTATCAGAAAACTAAAAAAACACATTTGAATTGCACGACCCGGGAACCGTACCCACTCGGAAGTACCTACTCATATGGTCAACACCGACACCGTAATACTAGACCTCAGAGGCGATGATGAAAACAAAATAATTTAAAAAATACTTGGTCACATTGAAAAGGTTAGAAACCACTGATCATAACTCTATACATTAAGAAAGCATTGCGTTATATACATGTTTACTGTTTAGATAAAATCTATATCGGATGTATCTCTGACGTTTCGTATGTGTGTTTGCGTTATCAATTAATCGGGCTGACTCAAACCAAACAAACTTGGCCATCGCCAAGATATACACACAAAATGTAAACACGACTCACGGACTTCTAAAGAATTAGCAGAAGTTACTTGTAACATGACCTCATTTCTATTTTGAATAAGTTTTTAAAATGTATTTTGTTTTAGAGAACAACAAATAAAGAAACCCTAAAAAAAATAAAGAGGGCTCTCAGTTTACCAGCCAGTTCTTAAAAGTAGAATTATTGGTGAAACGTTTTACTAATATCGTGACTAGCCCCCCCAATTCACGTAATTAAGTCAATGCGCTTAGGGCTGTCACACACATAAACACGACGGAACGTTGAGACTAGTGATGGGAATTGAGTGACTTTTTTTCACTCGTGTGTCACTCGCCAGTGAAAACTGATTCACTCGTCTGAAGATGAGACTCGAGTGTCTTTTTTCACTCGAGTCACTCGCCAATCAAAACTGAGGCACTTGAGTGCCACTCGAGTGAAGAAGAGTATTACGCGTAAT
This sequence comes from Apodemia mormo, assembly GCA_036924255.1. NCBI lineage: Eukaryota > Metazoa > Arthropoda > Insecta > Lepidoptera > Riodinidae > Apodemia > Apodemia mormo. The sequence continues at coordinate 13,996,655 of JAUPFN010000019.1, read as the reverse complement.
ATACGCGTATTTTAAAACACCGTACAGAACGGTACGTATAGATATCCACATCTACGACACCTATTAGTTGTAATTATTACACGTCTTGTTCTCTTATTCGATTTGTATAAGTAGTGAAATACATAAAATTAAAAAAAATGTTGTACGGATATGAGCGTTTGGACAATTTAGACATAAAAAAATTACATTTTGACATATTTTTATATACGTAGGGACCATCGAAATTTAAAAATACTTAGTCTTATAGTAGGTACCTATTTTTAACATAAATTATTTTAAGGCTTTCGTATTACTTTAACTACATAGCATTTAGGTATTATAAAAATAATGAAATGACATATTTTACTATATTAGTCGTCGTTCTGCATAGATTTGTACTGAATTTCAAATGAAAGATACATCGGCTAAACCTGTCAAAATCTTTCATAGCTTGAATTTCTCACTATAGTGGTCCGAGTCATTCCAGTTGACTCGAGTCACTCGTAATCCGTGTTATCATACATTTTACTCGAGTGCGAATAGAATAAAAGCTACTCGTGTGACTCGAATGAAACTCGGCTCGAGTTCCATCACTAGTCGAGACGTGCTATGACGTGGCATAATATGTAAGTAAATGTGTAAGGGCTTGCACCAAAATGCTTAAATGCGTTTAGTCCCTTAAACATGTTTAGCAAATGTCAAATAGCCTTAAAAGCTGTCACTTTAAACGTATTTAGTGACTTAAGGCGAGGCATCGTGACAAACGGGAAAATACTGGTTTGTTAAATCACGTTTTTTTGTGTTGATTGTTAAATAAAAATTTTACAAAAATTACACGATATACCTGAAGATATTATCTAAGGAATGTGCTAACTCATTACATGATAGAATGTACTTTACTCGATCATATAAAATTCAGAAAACAGGCTAAAAAAATCTCTAAAATAAATAATTTGTTAATAATATTTCTAATCTTCCACATGATTTTTATATGATGATATTTAGTTGTAAATACAAAAAAGAATGTGCTAAATTTTAGTTTTCAGCTGATGTCCTATATTTATTTATTCAAAAATTAACACGTTTCCCAGCGGTTTCAAAACATACCGCGCCACCCGTTTTCTATAGAATTGACGCGCGTCAAAAAACCCGCCTTAAAATGATTTAAGCATTTTGGTGCAAGCCGCCCTAAGAGTCTTAGTCTCTTCGACTCGATTGCCGTTTAATTACGTGAATTGCGTTGCAGGTTGTGGTGTTCCGCAACGTATTGTCCTGGTATGGTAGCACTGCTTTACGTATTTCCGTCGCAATAGTGTCAATACTGGCACTGTCGGGTTCCGGTTTGGCGAGCAAGGTAGCCGGTAAACGTATAACTATCCCGCCACACGGGTAGCAACGCACATAGCACAGGCGATGGTTATCTCTTTCCATCAGAATAATCATCCGATTGCTTGACCTATGAAATAAAAAAAAAATCCGATTTTCAAAATGTAAAGACTTTACTCCGGAGTCTATTGCATTTGTCTAAGGTTTCTTGAATACTATAAAAACAGCATAATTTTCTGCCATTAACGTACAGTTTCTCTTTGGTTAGAGCAAAGTTTTTAAATCTTAATAATAGTAATTCGCAAACGTCTTAAAGCAAAACTTACTAATACAATTTATTTTAATGCGTCTAAACATTGCCGCTGTTAAATTTTTAAAGTGACCTTTGAGATAAATACCCAGTACAAAGTCTTTACAGTCTTTGTTGAAAATCTTTATACAAATTTGGAAATATGAAGGAACTTCTAGAAATGATTTATTAAGCCTGTACTTAAGTAAATCCCTTCTTTTTGGCTCGGCTGACATGAACCTTCATTGTATAAATTCCTTGTTTTCAATTACTAATAAAATTCATGCAGAGCATAATCTTCAGGGCTAAGACTTAAAGTTTTTATATGGTACATATTTTACGTCATATTTGTAATTTAAATACTTTGCTATTTATCTTATATGATAGCAAACAAGCAAACAGTCTCCGGTAAATAGAAAACACTATCACCTATAAACAACAAAGATGTAAATAGTGCGTTGACGTCGATGTGACCGGTTGAAATGTGACATGCATAAGTTTGCCTGCTAACTTACCCGACAAATTGGAACAAGACACGCTGTGGAAAAGAAAAGGCAAGGCGAGATTTAGTATCAAATCCAAGCGATAATCAGAGGTTGCAGAACTCTATACTTGGGAGTTGCGATGGTAGTTACAAGTTTTTTCAGTCGGTTTTATATTTACCAATATCTGTTTATGTATCTCTGATGTATAGCACGTATGTATCCGTTATTAATTAATCGGACCAACTCAAACGAAACAAAATTCAAATATTTATTTTACTTTTAAAAAATATTCCAAAATCCATATTTCATGTTATAAGTGTAAAAGTTTGTCTGCCTGTTACTCTTTCACGGCTAAACCACTAATCCGATATTTTATTAAATATGGCAAAGAGATAGTTAAAGGACACCGGGTCAAACAAACGCTACTTTTTTCCAGAAGGGTCTGAAGTAGTTTATTTTTTATATCATAATATAGTAAACAAGTGGATAGCTCTACTGATGGAAAGAGAAATCATCCCATAAAGATGTTAATGGTGCGTTGCTATTTATGTGGCAAAATTGTAATGCTACATGCATAAGTCTATTGGCTACCAACCGGAATATGACAATGATAAACATTGACGCTATTGCGAGAGGAATAGGTAAGGCGGTAGTACCAAATACCCGGGACAGACGTTACGGAACTCTACCACTTAGTAGTCACGATGATAGTGACATGTATAGCCAAACAGTCGCCTTTTATGACCTGCGTGGCAGAACGGCAGTTGGTCTATTCTTCAAAGGACCCCAGACCAATCGATGAAAGAATGCATGAAATTCTTTATATTTTTTTTCCGAAATGACAAGATTGTCAAAAGGCCTGCAACAGCGACCCCGGACTAGTGAACAAATAGATTGCTCAGCCAGAGAATATTTTCTTATATGAATATAAGAAAATATTCTTATCAGTTACCAGTATAGCCAGTTACTCTACTCACGGGAGAAGCTGCTCGGGTGAGCTAGTTAATGAATAAGTCAAAAATTTAAATAATTTCCATTAAAACGTGCGGCTCAATCTAAATTGAGAGCTTCTTAATACAAAAAAAGACATGAAAACTTAATCCTGAAAATAGGAAGGATTTACTTTGAATGAAAATTCCGATTTCATTTAATGGAAAATGTGGTCCACGGAAATCAATTGGTAGTTCGGCTGACGCAGAATTTTTAAAACGAAAAGGGTTAATACTGATAAAATTTTCCTCCAGCCTTTTACAGGTTAGCTCTTTATACAAAGCGAAAAGTTTTCCAACATTTAAATGTGGATTTTACGCGGCCTCGAACCGAGGGAAATTGCGAAACTTTTAGAATGAATATGCGGTACGCTTTAAATGTTGCGTGCTTTAAGTTTGCGTTAAGTGTTGTGTAGGAAATTGTTGTTACATATGAGGCGTGTTTACCTTACTATGAGTTTCTTTGTAATCGAACTTCGTATCAAGGATTTAAAACGTTATCAGATAACATAACTTATTTTACGATACATAACGTTGTAGCGATACCTCAGTCACAAAGTTATTTTCAAACAAAATATATATCGCTACTCCAATAACAGAATGAAATTATTGTTAACGCTAAATAACGTTATTATATAGCGTTTCGTGCTGTTTTGTGATTGGTTCGCCGCATTTCATGCTGTTTCGTGATTGGTTCGACAACTAGCGCTAGAAGACAAGACTAGGTCTAGACAAGTGGCATAAACGCTAGGAGAATTGAAAGATAAATGTATGGATTTGACATAAATATAATCGAACGCTTACGTCAAGTCCATACATTTATCTTTATATTCTAGCGTTTATGCAACTTGTCTAAGTACATTTTAACGTTATGGTATAAGAGACTCTATCTCTTATACCATAACGTTAATTCGTAGTGTATATCAGAACACAATGAATAACGTTATTAAATAGTAACAAATTCTGTATCATTTTTGGATAACATTATGCTTGAAAATAACGTTATATCATGCCGCGAGCAATAACGTTACTACAAAATACCGGTATTTAAATCCTTGCTTCGTATAGCTGTATTGTTATTATCGTATTATCGTTATCAGTAAGTGGTCGTAACACTCGCGGACCGAGTTCGTATTATTGAAGTGAGAGAAAAGTTAGACCTAAAAGAAAATGTCATTGTAAAAATGGAAAAGGCATACCCAGTTTGTTTGGACATGTAGAAAGAATGGTAGAGAAAAGGTTAACAAAACAGATATACCGCCCCGTTGGACGAGTGGTTAGCGACCCTGACTACGCAATCAACGAGAGTCGGGTTCGATCCCCGACGGGGACAAGCATTTGTTTGATGAGCACAAATGTTTGTATTCCCGGATTTGGGTGTTTATTAAATATATTCTAGTATTTATATATGTATTTCTATGTGTAAGTATCGTTGACTAATACCCATAACACAAGCAAATAATTTTCTTACTTTGGGGTTAGATCATTAAGTGTAATTTGTCCCGTGAATATTTATTATTTATTATACAATGCGGATGTGGAAGGATACCGGGTAGGTACCGGGAAAGACCAAGACTGACATACCATGATCAGATTGATCGGGTACTGTATGAAGGTGGTGTTAAGAGTTGGACTAGCCGAAACTTTAGTTATAAAAATTTTTAAATGGTTCACCCAAAAATTTCGACCATCTTCCCATTACTTTTTGTTTAACAATATTTATAACAAAGCTTTCATTTATTTTGAGCAAAAACTTTATTACATACACATAATTAAAAAAAATAATCACAATTACAGGCCTTTTCCCAGTACAAGATACATTTTATTTTTTTGTCATGTAGAGAAGAAATTGCTCAAAAGAATTTATATTTTATTAAGATAAAAGATAAGCTTGCTCCAGTCTTTTCACTTTGTATTTTTATTAAATTGTTTTATACAGGTTGGCAAAAAATCGTGGATAAAACGAAACAGGGTGTTAGTTGCGATTATTTGCAATAAAAATATCTCTACGGCAGAGCTCAATCTTGATCTTCTTAGAAGTTACGACTATTTTAGTGTTTTTGACGACAACAATAAATGATGTTTAGTTGCTTCTAGGGAATATATCAACACTACCAAAGTGCTTTTATGATAGTGGGTACCATGATTTATGAGTATTGGCACCTTTTTCAATTACTTTTAAGTCTCATTAAAAATTATTTGTAACTTTAGAACCTTACTGTAAAAAAAATTATTACCAAAAAGTGAACTTGTATTAAAAGAACTTGCCTATAATAATCCCAACTATCACACTGTTTCGTTTGATCCACAATTTTTTGCCTACCCTGTATATTGTTTAATAAGGAAAAATAGCAGTTATTTCCTGAAAAAATCTTGTGTATACAGCGTAGTTCTTTGTTGGAGCAATGACTGTATTTAAATAAGTCTGTTATTTTTGGAACAAAAGACTTGTTTATTTAACACTAGCTGTGCCCGCGACTTCGTCTGCGTGGATAAACATTCTCAAGGTTTAACCCGCATAGATCCCGTTCCCGTAAGATTTCGGGGAAAAAACTATCCTATGTTCTTTCTCGTGTCTCAAACTATCTTTATACCAAATTTCATCAACATCGTTTCTGTAGTTTAGGGCTGAAGAAGCGGCAGACAGAGTCACTTTTGCATTTATAATATTAGTATGGGTAATAAGTTACATTCTTAAAACAAATGATTAACGTTGAGAAATATATTTAATAAGATGCCTATTTACCCAAATGTGCTAGAAGGAGGGTTATGTTTTTTTGAGGATATGTATGTAGGTATGTATATTTCTTTGGTACGTTACGTACCTACATCTTTCGCAAGGGCTTGGTGGAATTAAATGAAAGGTGTCAATTGGTTCGTCTTAACCGTCTCCCTAATTCCATTTTAAGAAACGGATAACGTGTCACTTCCTAAGTTCACTCGACACTGGTAGAGTACACTGATAAGTGCCATTCGTATAATAAAGAAGAAAACATTTATCAATCTACGCAGTTAAGTAAAAATTATGTAGTTTGGATATAAACTAATTAATTTTTGCCCAACTACTGTAGAAGTAGGTATCATTTTTGGTACCGGGTTGCAGTCGGGTTTTTCGTTTTTACAATAGTTACTTGTTTGACAACAAATATAAGTATTTCCTTAAGTGGGGTTGACTCTTTAAAAAAAAGAACATTGGTGTGATACCCTAAAACGGCTGTTCCAATTCATTCCCGTTGCTCGGGTGGCTAGTGATCCTAACTACGAATAGAGGGGGTTCTGGTTCGATTCCCGACAGGGACAAACATTTATATGATGAGCTTAGATGTTTGTATTTCTGGGTATGGGCGTTTATTATGTGGGTTAAGGTATTTATTTATGTATTTCTATGTATTATTATAGTCATTGACTAACATCCATAACACAACCAATTAATTTGTTTACTTTAGGATTAGAACAATTCGTGTAATTTATCCACTAATATTTATTATTATTATTATACAAGCATTTATGTGATGAGCATATATGTTTGTATTTCCGGGTTTGGGTGTTTATTGAATATATTCTAGTATTCATATATGTATTTATATGTATAGGTATTGTCGAATGACACCCATAACACAAGCAAATAATTTGCTTACTTTGGGGTTAGATCAGTAAGTATAATTTGTCCCGTGGTGAATCTTTATTACTATTTATTTATAAAAAAGAAATGCCTGCAAAATAGGAGAACTAATTGTACTTATTTGCTCTTTATGATTGCTTTTTTATGTCGATTGTGAGTTCTAAATATGGTTTTCACTAAATTTCTGCTAGTCCTACTAATCTTTATTAATATTATGAATGCGAAATTTTGGATGTTTGAATGGATGGACGTTTGTTACTTAATCGCGCTACAACTACTGAACGGATTTGGATGAAATTTTGTTCACAGGATGATGATGAGTAGGAAAAATGAGTTGTTTCCGCGGGATTCCGCGGGCTGCGGGTTGCAGCTAGTAATAAAATGCGAAAGTATGTTTGGATGAATGGATGGGTGCTTATTACTCTTTGACACAAAAACGGTCGAACCGATTTGGATGAAATTTGGCACACATATAGACGATGATTTGGAATAACACATAGGGTACTTTTTATTCCGGAAAAATAAATTGTTCCCGTAGGATTAATTAGAAACTGATATATAGCAGCGAGCTGAAGGGCGCAACTATTACCTATATGTGGACATAAAACACAAAATATGTTTCTACCTATTTCCGTTATAGGCATTGAAACTATCAAATCGGTAACATTTGAAACACAATCGGAAGATGGTTCTAGACCACCTAGGTAAAAAAATTAATGTTCTTGGGTCTGGCGAACAAAGCCGCGGGCAATAGTTTATATTTTATATCGTAAAACATAACTTAAAAACAAATATCAGTTTAGGGAATTTATTAATAAACAATAGGGTAATATTTAACTGTCAGTGCCCATTGTGTATTGTATCTATAAAGTGACTTGGTCCTACGTCATTCTAAATGGTATTTATTTCCGTTTGTTGTGTTAGAAGTTGTGGAAATAGGTCAGGATGTGACAGGCTCGCTGTGTTGGCAACGGGCGGATGTAACGCCTCTGCCTACATTCAGGGCACCGCGAAGTTAATATGTTCTCAGATGTTGCATTATAAAATTTTATGCTCTCTAAATGCACTGTTTGAAATAGGCTTTTTATTTTACAAAATAGTTTAGCGCGTGCATTTTCCCAAACTTTATTTTTCACATGGAAAAACAGCAACAAACATATTAAGTTTTTGGAATTTAGGAGTCTACAACGTACGTTCTCTACATTTTTATAAAAATACATTTAAACTGATCCTTAATAACCCAGTTAAAGTAGAATGATATAAATCTATATATTTTTTGTATGAAGAAAAATCTTTGGACTCCTTCTTAAGAATATTGCACGCACGGAGACTTTTCTTCTTCTTTTTTCTTTTTTTTCTAGAAAGTATAAATTACATTCGAATTTCGACCCCACGGTCATCATTATTTGCTTTTTGATTTTAGCCTACAAAGAATACAAACCAATTGAATCTTAATTTAATATAAATAAATAATCAATGAACACGTTTCATGATCAGTATTAGAAAGAACGAGTGAAGCGATCAAAGTAACTGCATTTTAAGTACAAATTAATTATTCCGATTGAATCGCGTCGCCAGACTATCCTCATAGGGTTGCCAAGTAATCGGGGTAATGGGAACTTGCCAGCTTTATACGAGTTGAATGTGTTCTTCGTGTGGAAAATTATAGTTTCATGATACGGTTTTATTAGCTAGTATTCGTACGAACGTATGTACTGGGCGATTGAGTTCTGCGATAACACAGTTGGTTTTAGGCCATTATCCTACAGATTAAAAGTATTTTCACGCCTATATCTCCGAAGATGTAGGCAAAGCAAACCAGTGCACCCACGATTAATCGTAGATACTTAGTCCCAAAATGTGATAGATGTCAAGCCTATCGCCAACCGGGCACTTATACAATCCCGGGTGACATTGTATTTATTAGAAAACCGAAAAAAAAAACACATTTTTGAATCGCCTGCCCCGGGAATCCAAATCCGGGGCCTCATGTGGTTAACATCGATATCGGATCACTAGACCACAGGCGATTTACTACCTTTATCAAGTATGGTGATTAGATGAAGAAGTAGTCTCTTGTTATCAAAGGAAGTGTTTGATTGCTATCATAAAAAAATAGTTAATATTTTATCAAACTTGACATAGTTCAGAGGCGTAAGGTAATATATACCTAAATAATATGTATATGAATCCCACGTCGGACAAATGATCGTTAGTTATAAATTATATTGAAAAACTATATTATCCCCCGTGTTTGTCCGGGCTCCTTTGAAGAATACGCCAACGGCCTTTTTGCCAGGAAGGTCATTAGAGGTGACCGATTGGCTTTGCGAGTCACTATCATCAAAACTACTAGGTGGTAGAGCTCTGCATTGTCTCGGGCCTGGTACCACCGCCTTACCTATTCCTGTCGCAACAACGTAATGCTTATAACTGTCGTGTTCCGGTGTGAAGTAAAGTAGCCGGTAAACTTATGCATGTGACATTAGACCTCCCCACAAGATAGCAACGCACCATTAAAATCTTTGGTGTCTATAGGCTGACTCTTTCCATCAGTAGAGCCATCTGTTTGTTTGCTATCTTATGATATAATTATCTATACATATAATAAAATCGCAGGAAAGTCAAAACTGTACATTGAATATTTTTTTAAAAGAATACTTGAGGCGTGATCTACAATCGATATCGAAGCAAAAAATATAGTTTTTAGAATTTTTGTCTGTTTGTCTGTATATATGTCCGGGGTAAACTCAAAAAGTACTGCATGGACTTACTTCAAATGTTGCATGAATATATACTTAATTATATACATAATTTTGCATGAATATTACTAACAGGTGGGGTCAACATATAGGCTACATATTATCACGCTATCACCTACAGGAGAGGAGCTGTGTGAAGTAAATGTAGTCCGCGCAGACTAAGTCGCGAGCAATAGCTAGTAATAAATAATAAATATCACTGGACAAATTACACGAATTGATCTGACCCCAAAGTAATCAAATTATATGCTTGCAGTATTGGTGTCAGTCAACCATACTAATACATGTATACTCTAATATATTTAATAAACACCCAATCCCAGAATTACAAACATCTGTGCTCATCATTCAAATGCCTGTCCCTGCAGGGAATCGAACCCGGACCCCATTGATTGCGTAGTCAGGGTCGCTAACCATTCGACCACCGGGGCGGTCGGCGATATAAAAACTTTATTTCAGGCCCTCATAGAAAAAAAGTAGCCTTTGTTTGATCTGGGGTCTTTACCTATAACTGAGATATACTTGGGTGCCAAGTTTTGTAAAGTAACTTCCTAAAATTTAATTACAAGAACCTGCAGCATTCTAAAATAAATAAATGTATATATAAAACTATTTATTATTTCTCGGTATTTCCACAGTGTTAGGTACTTAAAAGGTTAGGTACTAGCTGTTGCCCGCGACTTCGTTCGCGCGGGGTTTTTTACTCCGCACAGCTCCTACCCCGTAGGTGATAGCGTGATAATATGTAGCCTATATGTTGACCCGATTTAGTAATTTAGTAGATTAGTCATATTCATGCAAAATTTGAAGTAAATCCATGCAGTACTTTTTGAGTTTACCCCGGACATACATTGACTTTCCTACGATTTTATTATATGTATATAGATATAAGTTATTACATTTTAACCCGTGTTTTAACCATTGATATTAAATACCCAAGATACACAATCAGTGTTTCAAAAACGTTCTCAAAATTGAGCGCAAAATTTTAAATTGTGTCTCATTTCAAAAAGAATTGCGTCGGTCGCGATACTGGCAAATTTATTATTTTTTGTACATTGCTTTGTAACTATAAATCTTGCACTTAAAGTTGAATATGCAGAAACATATATTTTTCTATATCTACTACTTGTGTGAAATTAGCGACAGTTTTGTGTGTCAGTTTTGTTCGAGACTGTGCATCTTGGATTTTGTATATCATATGATATCATATTATTTTAACAGACAATTATTTTTGGGAGGGTATACTCCCCGTGTTGTCCCATTTTAATTTGATGCAGGGTTCCGGAGAAATAGGAAGTCGATTGTTGCAGTTTTACTGTTAAAGATTTACTACTGAGCGCCCTCGACATAAACTATTTACACACAGACCTAATAAAGGCTTAAACTTTTTGATTGCGCTTTCGCGTGCCTTGCGTATTTATGTCATGCTTACATTACGTTTAACATGATTCATATAATTTGGGCCTTCACAAGGAGCTTTCATAATGGAAACTGGTTTTCTTTGCAGGTCATAGTTCCTGTAGCGCCGTCCATCGAGACTTCGCTTGCTTAAAAGTAACTTAAACGAGTAAGTAAATTAAAGAGTAATTAAATTATAGTAATTATATATAATAATTGCTCTTTAATATATTATATAATAATATAATATATTAAAGAGTAATTAAAGAGTAATTAAATTATATTCTTATATACGACTAATGGAGGGCGTTGGTAAACAAAAGAAGATACATGTTTTTAACTGTTTAATAAAATTTTCAAAAATCGTTGTTGTCGATTTCGACTCGAATGTCGACTCGAAGTTTTCATTTCGAATGTCGCAAATCAACTAATATATTCAGAAATTTTGAGGATTATTTTGAAAAAAATTTTTTTTCCGTCATAACATCGAGATTTTTTAAACAATTGATTTCGTACCGTGGACAACATTTCAGAACTCAAAAAATTGCATTGTAAGATGTTTAAATGACCAAAATCGATCATCGCATTCAAAAGTTACAGTTTTTCAAAAATACGACTCTATTTTTTTTAATAAAGTCTAGGTTCTTGACCTCGGCGAGCTCAGAAATAATCATCTGATGATGTTGATTTTTGAGCTTCTATTCTAGATTTTACACTTTGAATCGTCGGCATTTGGTGAAATTATTATTATTAGTTGAAACTATTTTATACCACACTTGTACTTTTATTTCACTATAAGTTATTTCACTTACAGTAAAATAAAACTACAAGTGTGGTATGTGATATAAACTAGTTTCAATCATCAATTCTTTTTAGTTTGAAAAGTTCGAAGAGCAAAGACGAAGATCGCTGGCCGTAGATCACAGGTCGTCTGATTTCATTACCCCAAAAACTGGTAAATCTTAGTGAACCTATCCTGAACTTACTGACCATCAGTTCCTTCTGACTATTCCGCATAGGAATCGACATAATAATATTAGATTTTTTCTACATAATTCTTGTTAAATTCGTATTAATCGAATAAAAAGCAATATAAAAGATATGTTAATATTTTAATATCCATATTATTGGGTCGCTTCTATCAATTATTAAACAAAAGAAATTGAAAGAAGTTTCTTTTTAGTATTTCTGTGATTCAGACTGCAAAATTAGGTCACGAGTTTCATAAAAAATATTATCTAGTTAGGTTATAAAGTTATATCAAAAAGTTCAAATCCATTTGTAAAGCAAAAGTTGTTTCAGCATTATTTCAAAGAAACTAAAGAAAACTAAAGTGTGGAGTTCATTAAATATTAGCTACAGTGCTATTGATATAAAGATTTTTAAAAGCAAATAAATAAGAACCGTCACGCCCATATCCCCGAACAGATTGGCAGAGATTAATTCCCATGATTCAACAGATGATCAATATATCAACAAACTGGACACATAATATCCACTTTCAACAAGTTATATATTCCAGAAAAAAAATTGATATAAAACGTAATGCCGCACTCAAGATTCGAATCGAGGAACTGATGAACCTATATCGAAGGAAGAAGAGGTACAACTAGGTGGTAGAGTTCTGCAGCATGTCGCCTGGGTCAGCGGCAACAGCGTCTGTGCTTTTTTCCGTCGTGTTTGAGTTTGGAGGGTAAGGTAGTCGATACAGTTATGCTTGCGACAATTACGCCCAACGGAGACCAACACGTTATTAATATTTTTGGTGACTATGGGCACCAATCGGTACATTAATCTGGAAATTATTTTAAAAAAATACTGTTTTGTCAACCATTTTTTAGGTTTTTTCAAAATTTATCCAAATCTTCTCGTCGAAGGTCGACTTCGTACAAATTTCCAGGAAGTCTAAGTTGAGCGGAATCGAATCGAATGCCATCAACCGTGTTTCAATCGACCGGCGTTTCAAAAGCCGTTTAAAAGTTATATGTTTTGATACACACGAACACACACATACGCACCTGATCTGGTGAAAACTCGATTTTCGAAAATCGGGAAGTAAAAAGAATTATCAAAATTGGACTACTCTGTAAAAAATTATGCGTGGTCTAACATAAAAAAAATGTGCACGTCGAATTAAGAACGTTCTCCGTTTTTTCATTGGTTGAAAAAACTCAAATATGTACATACGAGTACCTACTACCTACGTGTGTGCATGACAGTATCGGGAATAAACAGTTCGGAGAATTGAGTGCTGGTATTGTTTCTAAATGCAAAACAGCATGGTCGGGCTTACTGAACTGTCTAGACGGGGGTACAACGCGTAAATCACGATCGTATGCACTTATCTGACGTACTTCTTATCGAATACAAATTTAGGCTGTATGTTATAGGAAATATGATGTTGTGTAGATGAATATTGTCTAGACGAAATTATAACGCGACCTTCGACCTTTTTTATATCATAACATAGCAACTAGATGAATCTCCTCATGGAAAGAGGGGAACGGGGGGAATCATGCTTAAAATTACTAGTTACTTTACGTTTATAACATGGACACGATTGTAACATGTACTATGACAAAATTAGGAAAGACAAAGAAACCGGTTTCCCCTCTGTTGGTCGGATTCCTTTGAAGAATAGACCAATTGCCGTTCTGTCAGGCAGGTCGTAAAAGGAGACAGATTGGCTATACGTGTCACTATCATCGTAACTATTAAGACATAGAGTTCAGCAACGTCTTGCCTGGGTATTTGGTACTACTGCCTTCGCTATTCCTGCCGCAATACTGTCAATATGGAAAGCCAGATAGCCGGAGACTCATGCATGTGGTATTATCATTCCGCTATACGGATAGCTTAACAACGCTCCATTAACATCTTTCGTGTCTATAGGCAAGGGTTTCTCTTTCTACCAAGATAGCCATCTGCTTGTTTACTATCTTATGATATAAAAAAATTCTAAGCTGTGATTCTGATTCCATTATTCTTATTTAACACCAAGTATTGGTTTACTATTAAAGCTCAACACTTAAACTAACTGACACCGTTTTACCAAATGTGTACATCCTATGTTTCAATTTTCAACCAGTCTGTTGTCGGCACTTGGTCAAAAACACGGGAAGCAAACCCTCTTTAACAAAAAAAGTATCATCATCATCAAGCTCGGTTCCCTTGCAGGGTAGGCAGAGTAAACCGAACGTCTGAAGACCTTCCAGATCACTACCATTTAGCTATGCGAGCTACTACCATCGTGGCTACTAGTTAGTAGAACTCTGCATTGTCTCGCCCGGGTCTGGTACCACCGCCTTAGCTATTCATGCCGCAATAGCGTCAGTGCTGGTCACTGTTGTGTTCCGGTTTGCAGGGTAAGATAGCCGGTAAACTTATGCATATGGCCTCTTACCTAACTTATGCATATATTAGACCTCGCCACAAGATAGCAACGTACCACTAACATCTTTGGTGTATATAGGCGATGGTTGACTCTTTTCATCAGGAAGCTTCTGAGTAACTCCTCGTTTTTTGGAAATCGGTTGGAAACACGCTATCCCTACTTATTTTAGGAAAAACTAGCATTTAATTCAAATGTTAGACACTGGGTCTGGGTTTAAAAAATTGTCTAGACGAGGGTTCAAGCGTCGGACGTAAATTACACTTATTTGCCTTCATCTGGCGCGCTTTTTGCCAACTCTGCAACAGGAAACGTGAACAATGTACGTACTTATAGTTATGTTTGCATTGTGTAAACATGATCAAAATGCCAAATATTTAGTCTGCCTTATTGGTTCGAAGCAAGGTCAGCATGCACGGGTCCAATTCTCGCCTATAGAGCGATTTCGTGAAATTTTTGGTCGGATTTTATCCTTAAAATCTGAGCCTTTATGTTTTTTATCTTTAGCTTTTCTTTCTTTTTTTTATAAGGTACGATAGTTCTTCTAAATAAGGACAACCATCGAATGTACACGGTTTTATTCCTGTATTGATTCAGAACCCTTTTGAGACTTGAATGTATTTTGTTTAGACAAGAAATTGAAAATCTGTCTTTCGGTTTCATACATTTAAAAGGCGGATTATCGGCCACAATTATCACTACCATTGTAAATACGTGGTGGTAGAGTTCTTGGTTTTACCACCGCCTTTTATTTTCCTGACTCAATAGCGTTATTGCTTGTCACTATCGTATTCTGGTCCGGTGGGTGAAATATTATACACTACATAGTACACAGTTTGATATGAGTGATTGTTATGGCAAACGTAACGATAAACGATTGTTATCTCTTTCCCTCAGGAGTAAAATCTACCTGTTTGTTAATCTATTAATGACAGTGAATGTTTGACATTCACTGATTAACCATTGAGGCTTATCCGCTCCATACGTGTATCGGTATGCGCTAATATATATGTATGTAAGCATTAAGCATAAGCCAGAATATGCAATATTACTGGTTCCATTACCATTAAACAATTGGTAATAATATAACAATAATACAATTTTATTAATATCTTTGTTGAGTCTAACTCAATGGGTCGTTTGGCTTATAATCGTGTTTTAAGTATACAAATCTACGTCTAATAAAAATATGTTCTTATTGCTGTTTGTCAAAGAAGAAAATAATTTACTTGTTAGTCGTGACTATGTCGTCAACTCAAAATTGAGATTTATTAAAAGCGTAATTTTTGTATTGATAAATAATAAGTTCACAAACTCATTCTATAGCGAACAACAAAGCTTAGTATATGAGTATATTTATTAAAGACGCTAAAATACCTATAAATCAACTAATGCATGGTGTATTACAGCTATTTACTATTAAAATTATTAATTGTTCCCATTCCGATGAACGGACGACCAATATTTGAACATATCGCTGCTTAAATCGCCACAAACATCATGCAGAATACTGTTTAATAGATCATCGGTAGAGATAGTACCAACGCAGCCTGTTTCAGAAGGTAACGCACGTATTATAATGATGTAGAAATCAGCCACACTCGCATCGGTAAACATACAAGAGGCGCTGCAGAATCGAGTCAGTCGGATAGCGGCTTTGAATGTCATTATACTGAACTCTAATGGCTTGTCAAATGGGTAGTCGTTAATTTCCTCTGCCTCTTAGTATTAAAACTTCTTTCATTAATTTAATTATCCCACAAGTAAGAGGTGGAGGATATCGAGGATTTATTATTACACAGGCATAGTCCATAGATAACCTAGATTTAATATAATAGCTACTTTTTATTCCGGAAAGTACCCTGTTACCTTGGGAAAACTTTAACCACTCAGGGGATATTGTTGCTTACCTCTAGAGCAGTGCATTTAGGTTTTTCATGGCGCGACCCCCTTAGCATGTAAAAAATATTGCAATCCCCTATTCACGGCCACCTATCTCGTAGTACATGATCGATGAACGATTAGGAGTTGTTCACCTACACTAACCGAAAAACACAGTTCACAAAATATGTTAATTGGACATTGTTCTATTAGTTCAGAGCGAGCACGGCACATAGTCATGTATAATCGCTCCGAACGTATCATTAGTAGAATGAAAGACTTAGAACGAATAATATCTTGCTCCAAGAATTCGATACCTTACAATTAACGCAATCATTGTTGAGTCTAACTTAGTGGGTTGTTTGGCTTATAATCGTGTTTTAAGTCTACAAATCAACGTCAAATAAAAATATGTTCTTATTGCTGTTTGTCAAAGAGGAAATCAATTACTCGTTAGTCCTGACTATTTCGTCAATTCAAACTTGAGATTTATTAAAAGCGTAATTATTTTATTGATAAATAACAAACTCACAAACTCATTCTATAGAGAACTAGCTACCTGCCCGCGGTTTCACCTGCGTAGCTTTTGTTCCCGTTAGAATATCGGAAAGGTTTATATACCAAAACCTTCCCCAAGAATCAATCTATCTATCAAAAAAACCGCATCAAAATCCGTTGCGTAGTTTTAAAGATTTAAGCATACATAGGGACATAAGGACATAGGGACAGACAGAGAAAGCGACTTTGTTTTATACTAGGTAATGATAACAAAGCTTAGTATATATTTATTACATTAATACTTTTATAAAGCTGAAACAACCACAAAAGCCGCTACACCAACGGTTCTAATAATACTAATATTTAAGAGCCAGAAATTAACCAATACAGAGCGATCTTTCAATTGAAAAGACCAAAAAGGTAAAGTGAATTTCATGTGTGTAATACAAAATAGTCTTGTGACTGTTCATTCATTTGAAAGATCGTTATAACAGAAGGCCAAAATATCGACAAGTCGGCCACATATCCAGTCTCGGGCAAGTTATGTTATCCGGAAACACTTAAAAAATTTAATCGGTGTGAAGTGGTCGAGCTGGGAATCGCACCCAAGACCCCCATGCATTTAAACTGAAGCCCGTACTATTACGGCCTTACAAATAAACGCGTTATAAAATGTTATACTAAGAAATAAACTAAGTATAAGCAAAATCTCTACTAATAAACTTGGAATAGCCTAAACCTAGTATAACCTCAGTATAACTGTCCATACAACTTATACCAACCCTCGCCCTTTTTTTTTTTTTTTTTTTTTTTGTTCTCGCAGGGGAAATGCTCTTACGCACTGCCGGGCCGTGTGGACTGGCCCGAGTGTGGGACTCGCCGGACAGAACCGACCATACCCACTAAAACCCCTGCGTCCGCCCCACTGTGCCGTGGTGGCGAGAAGGTGGGAACGCTTGCGCACACGTCCACCAACACGCCAGCACCTGACGGCCTTGCCGGCATCCTTCGGGACTGGGGCCGTCGTGGCCCCAGCAGACGGCTAAGAAGCGCGCGGCTACGACACCGCACGCACCTCCTCGAGGCCTTTTGGGGCAGAGCCCCGGCCTCGATCACGGGGGACGAAGCAGGGCCTGGTAGGCCCGACGTCGCACCCCCGTGCGTCTCCGGCGGATCGGGTCGGGGTTGGCCGCAGCCTCCCTTTCCCTCTCCGCCGTCTCCTTCTGCGACATCACGTCCTCGCAGAAGGAGAGGACGGCCGTCCACGATTCCTCGCTCTCGACCATGGCTTTCACGACGGTCGGAAGCGAGAGATCAGCCCCGATGGCATCGCGTAGGACACGCCGCTGCACTGCCCAAGAGGGGCACCCCTCGAGGGTGTGCTGCGCCGTGTCCTCGCTGCCCGCACAGTGGTGGCAATCGGTCGTCGGCTCACGTCGGGCAATTTGGCACAGGTACTTTCCGAAGCATCCATGCCCGGAAAGCACCTGTGTCAGCCGGAACGTGAGCCGCCCGTGCCGCCTGTCCAGCCAGGTTTGGAGAACCGGCCGGACAGCCTCAACAGTTCGGCGACCGGCCGTAGGTTCGGACAGCCGCTCCGTCCACCTCCGGACGGTTAACCGTCGAGCGTGGGACTTCCACCTTTCCGTCACCGTTGGCGGATCGCCGCCGGACCGCAGCTCCTGGCGTCGCTCGTAGAGCCTTGCCAGTGCCGCGGCCTCTAGATCCCACGGCGGCGATCCCGCCAACACGCACGCCGCCTCTGTCGAGATGGTGCGATATCCCCGGATGGCCCTGATCGCCATCACCCTTTGCGGTTGTCGCAGAAGGGCGATGGTGACGCTTCGCAGCGCCGGGGCCCAGACTGGGGCCCCGTACAGGGCCATCGAGCGCACCACCCCCAGGTAGAGGCGGCGGCAGGCCACGTCAGGCCCCCCGAGGTTTGGCTGCAGCCGCGCAAGAGCGGCGGCCGCCGCCAAAAGCCGGGGAACCAGGCGACGGAAATGTTCGCGGAAGTCCCAGCGGCTGTCGAGGACGAGTCCGAGATACCTCATGTCGGACTTGACCTCGATTTGGACGCCGCAAACCACGATGTGGGCCCCCGGAGGGGGCGCAGCCCTCGGCCTGTGAAAACACAAGGCCTCGGACTTTTCAAGCGCCACCTCGAGGCCCAGAGCGCGGATACGCGCGACGACCGATGCCACACCCGCCGTAGCGAGGCGGGCGGACTCGCGGTAGTTGACCCCGCGGGCCGTAACCAAGGTGTCGTCCGCGTAGCACGTCACCCCGACGCCCGCGGGGAGAGCGCCCCGCAGCACCCAATCGTATCCGATGTTCCACAGGAGAGGGCCTAACACCGACCCCTGTGGAACACCGCACACCATCTCCCATGTCTCCAGTCCGCCTCCCCGCCCCTGGTACTGTACGTACCTCTGGCTCAGGTAGTCCCCGATCAGGCGACGGAGGTAAGGAGGCACCCTGTGGTATTTAAGCGCCTCCCTTACGCAGCTCCACGGCATCGTGTTGAAGGCGTTCGCTATATCGAGCGATACCGCCATCAACACGCCGCCGTGGGCGACAACCTCCTCCGAGTCGGCCTTGACGCGATTGATCGCGTCGATCGTCGAAAGGCCGGCTCGAAACCCAAACTGGGCGTTGGCCAGATCGGGACCTACCCGAGACATGTGCTCGACCAGGCGCGCAACGACTATTCTTTCGAATAGCTTGCACACCTCGTCGAGCAGCACGATGGGGCGGTAGGCGGAGGGAGACTCTGCGGGACGCCCTTCCTTCTTTAGAAGGACCAACCTACCACTTTTCCACACCCCCGGGAACCGTCCCGACTCCAGGCAGGCACTGTAAAGCCTCCGGAGCCGGTCCCCCAGGACGTTGAGGGCCAAAACCAGGACGCGACCGTGTACTCCATCCGGCCCGGGCGCTGTGTTCTTCGCCCGGAGCTTGTCCACGGCCACGTCGAACTCCTCCTCAGTGAGTTCAGGCACCCCGCTCTCCTCCTCGTCTACGGCGCCACGCCGTCGCGGCGCCATAGCGGGGGGGACGTGTTCCGCCCGATGTGGAAAGAGGGCGGACACGACGTCCCTCACGAATTGGTGATCGAGGCTCTGGGTCAGCGGAGGCGCCCAGGGGCGTAGTTTGCCCCTGACAGACTTGTAGGGGCGCCCCCACGGATCGTTGTCCAGAGCCCCGAGCAGCTCTTCGCGTGCCTGGGTTTTGGCCCTGCTGATAGCGAGCTGTAGGGTCCTCTTCTTCTCCCTGAAGACCTCGTACAGCTCGCGCTCCGTCGTCTCGTCGCGGTGCCGTCCTCTCCGGCACCTGGTGTAGTTTCGTCTGGCCGCCACGCACTCCACGCGCAGCGCGGCGATTTGGCCAGACCACCAGTACACCTGGCGACGAGAGGGGGGCGGCTTGGCCCGGGGCATTGAGCTGTCACACACCTGCGTCAATGCCCTCCGGAACCATTCCGCCTCCTCATCTACCCTCACAGGCCTGGCGGGTAGTGGTTGCCAGGCCTGGACGACGGAGGCCTCCAGCAGAGCGTCTCTGTCGAGACGCCCCAACGTCCACCTGGGGAATGGCGGGGAGCTACCTCTCGTGGGACTTGTGCCCGGTGTCGTCGACGAGGCGGAGACGTCGAATCGGATGTATCGGTGGTCCGAAAGCGTCTCCACCCCATCGAGGACTCTCCAATCTCGGACACGGCGTGCTACAGCGGGGCTAGCGAACGAAATGTCCACTATTGAACCGCCCCGCTGTCGCACGCAAGTGAGGGTCGACCCCCTATTCAGGATGCAGAGGCCGACCACCACTGCCCACTCTTCCAACACGCTGCCTCGCGGGTCCGTCATGGGGGACCCCCATGCCGAGGATTTGGCATTGAAGTCCCCCATCACGATCACAGGGCGAGGATTGGCCCGTCTGACTAGGACCTCAACCTCGCCCAGGAACGACTCAAAGTCGGCGAGGCAGCGGTTGGGTGAGAAGTAGATCCCCACCACAACGATTCCCTCCCATTCGACGGCAACGAAGCCCCGGCCACGACCAACCACAACAGAGACCGGGGCTGCGACCGTAGTTATGACCGCCACCGAGCTGTCCAAGTCCCCAACCCAATTGTCTCGGGGGGGGACAAAGTACGGCTCAGCGGCTACGGCAACGACTATGTTCCACTCCGCCAGGGACTGCAGGAGAAGGTCCTGTGCCCCAGCGCAGTGGTTTAGATTCGCCTGGAGGAAGCGATGGATGCGGCCCGCTAGGGCCATTATTTTGTTTCCATCGCTTCCTCTGGCGGCGTCTCAGAAGACGCAGCTGCAACCACAGGCGGCGCGGCCTGATTCCTTAAGGCCACCACGCGCTT
The DNA here is from genome assembly GCA_036924255.1 of Apodemia mormo. Lineage (NCBI taxonomy): Eukaryota > Metazoa > Arthropoda > Insecta > Lepidoptera > Riodinidae > Apodemia > Apodemia mormo. The sequence goes on along the minus strand of JAUPFN010000019.1, from coordinate 13,975,657 downwards.
CCTCTTACTCATTTTTGTGGCTCCGCACGACTTGGCACCAGATCGATGCTCGGCTGGTCGTCCTGCCGCGGCACACAGAGAGCAGTGTGGGGCAGCAGAGCAGACAGCCGACTTGTGTCCTTTCGTTCCACAACGGAAACATTCGTCGCTGCGGTCTACCTCGGACGTACACGCGCAGCGTACATGTCCCACATCCAGGCAGCGAAAACACCTCATAGGTCTAGCAGGGAGAACCCGAACCTGTGCCGAGACCCAACCCACGAGTAATCTCGAACTTGATACTGTCTTTGCTGCAGTTATAGGGCAGCGCAGAAATAATGTACCCTGCCCCAAATCCGTGCGTCGAATTACACCTGCCCTTATAGCATCCGCTTCACATCCCCCGACTCGCGCCACGGCCTCAACAACTTCAGCCACCGTCACGGAATCATCGAGGCCGCTGATTCTAAGATCCGCGCATTTTACGGGTCTGGCAATCCGAACGGTGTCGGCCGGTAATGCTTCAGCCAACTTTTTGGCGAAAAGGTCCGCCTTCTCTCCGCTTACCGCCTTAGGCAACTCTAAGATGCGCGCTCCGGTAGCCGTCTTTCTACATTTGAGAGCTGATATCCCCAGATCGGTAATGGATATGCGTTGTTTAGCCTGTGTGAGGATATCAGCATATGTAGTACCCCTTTCGACTGCATCAGGTTGCAGCGTTATTACAACGGCTGCAGACCTGGGTGGGCGGAGCTTTTTAGGCTGCGGTTTAGCCGTCTTTTGCTTGGGAGCAGATGTGTAGGGGACAGGAGCGTTTGCTGCAGGTGTAGGTGCAGATGCAGGTGCAGGCGCAAGTGTCGTTCCTTTAGACTTTTTCCTACCTCCTCTCTTCTTTTTCCTGACCTGCGTCCAACCTTCTTCTGCCAGGGAATCTTGTACTGGCAGTGGCATTGGTGGCGGCATTTTTGGAGTTCCGACTCGAGGATTAGGTGCAACGCTTCTATTCTTGCCCTTGGAGGGAATTGGCTTCTGCGGTAGCACCGTTGCTGCATTGTTAGGAGCAGAAGCCGTTGAGGGGGCGACTACTCTTGCAGCCAATGGAGGCCGAAGACTCTTCTCAGGGAGCAGGCGACTCTCGATCCCAGCCAGCTTCACGTCGAACATGCCACCGATTTCGAGCATAATCGACTTTCTGAACTCACCGTCCATCCTTGCCCTTTCTTCTGGGGTCGGTTGTGCGGGGCGTACCAGGTCCTCTCTTAAGGCCGCGAATTCCCCCCGAAGAGCTGCGAGCTCAGCCTTTAGGCGATCGTTATCGGCCCGCAGCGTTGACGTCTCATCCGTGACTGTCCGTGTCTTGAGGGCTAGCACTGTCTCTCTAATAGCGACCGTTGCATCCTTTAGGGCTCTCACAAATGTTCCCTTTAAGTTACCGGACTTAGCCGCTATTTTCATAATAACCTGAAGGCCATCCTCTGCCCTCTTACTGAGCGCCTCTGCGTCCAGCTCAGATGTTTCTGCTGGCAGTAGCGCCGGCGGAGGGGCTCTGAGTTTTCGGGCCATTTCCGCCACTTCCTCTTCACACGACTGGTGTGGGGGCTCCTTTCTAAATAGGGCTTGCTTGCCCCGACCACGTTTTGCTCCGCCTTTAGGAGCCCCCGACCGGACGTCCGATTCGCTGCTAGAGTACCCGGAGTTCTCCAGCACCAAATTCTCTTTGCTTCTCGGTCTTTTGCGTCGTAAGCACTCCACGCTCATTGGCGATGGGGCCCTTGACACATCTGACGCATAAGCACCACTGTCAGTGCGTAGTCGCGTTAAACGGACCACTGGCACTAACGCAGCACTTTTACTCTTCTCTTGGCCTTCACAGCCACTTCCTTCTTTCTTCTTTTCCAGGCCTTCATGGCCCACCTCCTCTTTATAGCCTTCACGGCTCTCCCTATCGTCGTCTTGGCCTTCTCGGCCCTCCTTCTTTCCGTCAAAAGGTTTTTGTTTTTGTTTTTTAGTTTTGTCTTCCATTTTTGTTCCCACGAGTAGAAACTTTCTAAAAACTGCCTAAAAGGCGCCTACGTTATCGCGCCCCGGGGGTCGGCCGGTACCCGGGCGGGGTCCACACTAGCGACTGATAAGCCCGTCAGCCATACATCCTGACTTTATGCCGGTCTGCAAACCTCCTCACGGTGCGTCTCCGCTTGAGGTTCGGGGAATTTTTTATAGAGGTTATCTTCCTCGCGGCCCGGCCGGTTAAGGCAAGTCCCTCGGATCCAGGATCATTGGCCGCTAGACGTGACAACGACACCTCCCCTGGATTTACGATATCACGAGCAGGCCGACAGGGTTAGTGCCAGCGTTGCCCGCGCTTACTCCACATCCACCGTCCGTCTGCGAGCAGAAGGACAGGGAGGAGCGTTTCGGTCCAATTAGCTTATAGGACCACCATCCCACGAGCCTAGCTCCCCTAAGCACTGTGTGCTCAAGCGCCAAGGGCGCTTCTGCATCTCCTGTCTCCTCTTCTATTAAGAGGGGTACTGAGAGCAGCCACCGCGGTCCAATTAGTTCCCCAAGGTGCTGGCTTGCACCCCAGGTACTAAGCCCCCCCGCCACGACAAGGCTTGGAACCATGGGGGGGTCCAACCCTCGCCCTGGTTTAAGTCCCGTATAACCTAAAATCTACTTTTGACATCACTGTGTTGTTTTGTTTTTACTTTTTTTTTATATTATAAAATAGCAAACAAGCAGATGGGTCTCCTAATGGAAAGATTCAACCATCGCCTATAGACACCAAAGATGTTACCACCTACCACCTAGTCTACCACCTCTCTACCACCTAGTAGCCACGATGTTAGTGACTTGTACAGCCAATCAGTCGCCTTTTACGACCCGCCTGGCAGAACGGAGGTTGGCCTATTCTGCAAATGAGCCCGGGAACAACACGGGGAAAATTTGTTCGTTACTTGCGCAAAATTTGTCCGTTTTCGAAATTGAAGGCATTATGATGAAATAAGAAGAGTAGAAGAGATTGAAGAAGTGAATAATGTAATAAACTAATTACATAATGTGAGGAAAATAAAAACTTTTAAAACAAAAAAAAAAAACATTTAATTCGTATAACGTCGAAGAGTTTCGTTTAAAATGCCATTTTTCTAAGGCCAGTGTTATATTTTTGGACCAATTATTTGGTAGTGCTTTTTACTTTTTAAAAATTATAAATGAGAATATAAAAATATGATGTAATAAAACATAACTTTAATCAGAAATGCACTTAAAAGGTTAGGAATCTTTAAAGAATATGTTAATTGTCGTACTGCCAGGCAGGTTGTAATTATTGTTAAATTAGGTTAACTAGTATGTTGTTAAAATTAATTAATATTTAACAGTTATTTATTTATGTTATATTATATCAGTAGTAGCCTATATATTACAATAAGTATTAGAAGCAGCAAAAACGCAAAGCCGTCGAGTTAGCGATCAAAAAAAAGGTCCTCTGGAGTAGTTTAACAGTTATTATTATCATAAATCAAGGTAGCTCAAATATTTTTAATAACATTATTATTCTATATGAAGTTATTGGTAATTTTAACAGTATTTGCTAATATATATAACAGTTGCTAATTGTTAAAAAAATTTAGTACGAAATTTAATATGATAACTGTTAAATGATCCATGCCTAGTCGCTACTAGGTGGTAGAGTTCTGCATTGTCTCGCCCGGGTCTGGTACCACCGCCTTACCTATTTAAAACAAGTGCCATGTGTAAATAAATACCATGCTAACACATTTTAATTTTCCACTTATTCTCACTTAATTGAATATTATTTCTTCGCAGTCATTATATTTTCTAATCTCTTTAAAATGTAATAAAATATAACGTCAACCAGAAACGCACTCAAAAACTTAGGAAACTTTAATATTTTTCTCTCAAAATTTCGATCAAAATAACTCACAAAACATTTATATAAAAGATTAAAGAAGCACAAAACAATACTTTGAAATGACGTACGGAACGTCAATGTGACAAAAGCAGACAAATTTAACTAAATTTCTCTATAGTGCGCACGGAACTAGTTATAGTTTCATAGTTAGTTATAGTTTTTTATAGTTTATTAATGAACTGCGGCGTTGCCGTTCGGTGCACCGTTGCATAAATATGATATAGTTATAACGAAGTTACACCGAGTTTATTTGTGAGAAAATATATCTTCTGATTTATTCTAGGTATAACTATTCCTAGTATAACCGTGGTATTAAGATGGATTAGTTTATTTTTATTTGTAAGGCTGTTAAAGTTTATATTACGAATGACTGAAGATAATACCTAATATTTTTAAATAAAAAGCATTATTAATTAATTTTTTTTTAGCCGTGTTGGTCCCGGCCTCCTTTGAAGAATAGGCCAACTGCCGTTCTGTCAGGCAGGTCGTAAAAGGCGACCGATTGGCTATCGAGTCACTAGTATCGTGGCTACTAGGTGGTAAAGTTCTGCATTGTCTCGCCCGGGTCTGGTACCACCGCCTTACCTATTCCTGCCGCAATAGCGTCAGTGCTTGTCGCTGTCGTGTTCAGGTTTGGAGGGTAAGGTAGCCGATAAACATATGCATGTGGCATTAGACCTCGCCACAAGATAGCAACGCACCATTAACATCTTTGGTGTCTATAGGCGTTGGTTGACTCTTTCCATCAGGAGACCCATCTGCTTGTTTGCTATCTTATTATATAAAAAAAAATTCGATTAATAAAAATAAACATTACACACACTACATTCAAGTTACATACAGGGTATACATATACTACATACACACATGCATACTGTTTTCTTTACGACTAACGTCTCTTGTCAAACTTAAGAGATTTTATTATTCAGTCAGTGGTTGAATTCCGACCACAGGGCTATCGCTAGTACCTACTATTAAAAACACATTCCAAAAGTTTATGTACACATTCATTGAGTAGCCCACCAGCCCTGGATTCTAATAAATCTGACAGCGTTCTAGTCATAGCAAACAAGCAGATGATTCCCCTAATGAATAATGATAACCATCGCGTATATACACCGAAGATGTAGATTAATCTTCGGTGTACATCTACATCTTCGGTGGCATTATACCTACATTACAGATGTAATGTAGGATGTAATGCCACATGCATTAGTTTACTGACTCCCTCACCCTCTATATCGGAACACAACAGTGACAAGCATTGACGCTATTGCAGCAGGAATAGGTAAGGCGGAAGTAGTGAACTCGTTAGAAAGCCTTTCACCACGTAATAGCCAAGATGATAGAAAAATATTTGACAAATCGTTTGCCTTATACAAATTGATTGGCAGAACGACACACGGCCGAACTATTCTTTAATAGGGGCACAGACCAACACGAGGAGTATTCTTATTACCTAAAGAATATAGAAAATATTCAGTTTACAAGAAGGTAGAGTTCCGCAACGATTTGCTCGGCTTTGGTACCACTACCATGCTTATTCCTACTGCAGTAATGTGCTTGTTACTGTCGTATTCCGCTATCGAGAATAAATTACACTTATACATGTAGCATCCGCGTGTTGGTCCCTCCTCCCAAAATAGACAATCTGCCGTTCTGCTAGGCAGTTCGTAAAATGCGAAAGATTGGTATACGTGTTACTACAATCACAACATCTCGCCCCGGTATATGGCACCACCGTCTTAACTGTTCCTGTCGTAATAGCGTCAGTGCTTGACACTGTCGTATTCCGGTTAGAAGGTAAGGTAAGGTAGGAGACTTACGCATGCGACATTGCCGTTTCGCCACACTGATAGTATCGCACCATAACATCTTTGTTGTTTACAGTCGATGGTTTCTCTTACTAATAGGAAATTCATGTTCGTGTACATACCTGTATACTGTACCAACCTATGATATAAAGAAAATCTTAATATGTATAAATTACGTGTCACATTGTTTGTCCGCGATGAACTCCGAAACTACTGAATCGATTTTGATGAAGTTTTATCGATATCTACTGTTTGGTCCAACTTAAAAGATAGGAACGTTTTTATCTTAATAACCCCACTCCCCTCTCAATTACCCGACCAAAATATTCAATTCAAGTAATTTGTATGGGAAAACAACGATTACCGGGTCAGCTAGTATTTATGTAAATTTTGTATTTGTTTCCTAAAAAGCCATTAAGGAATTAGAAGCTCATTTTACGGATAAAAATACCTTCTTTCAGATAAAGATCTAAATGAAAGCAAAATAAAGTGGATTCAAGATAAGTATTATTTTTGCCGATAAACAATGTCGTCTCAAGGGCAGATACGATAGCTTTCCAATTGAATAAAATCAAGATACACGACTTAATCCTTCAGTAGCTTTTGGAATACGCAAGTACTTAAAGATCGTTTTATTAAATGGATTTGAATTAAAAGTCGCCAGGTAGTGAACTTTGTCAAGAACTATTATTAAGATTGCCTACTATTATTTTTACTTTTATGCTAAAAGAAGTTACTGATTTCATTCAGATTTAAAAAATCGAGTATTCACCAGATCTCCACGTTTCGGGGACCTAGAAATCTTTTCCGGCTGTATCACAATGACGTCAATATGTCTGTATGTATGTGTGTGTATGTACATAGGCATGTGTGTGTATGTATGTAAATATCTCATAACTTTTGATAGGTTTTACTGATCGAATCGTGGTTGATATTCGATTAGATTCCGCTAAACTTAGATTTTCTGCAAAATTTGACCTCATTCGGCCCTGGAGATTTTGATTAATTTTGGAAAAATTTTTAAAATGTCGGGTAACAATGCTTCTTAAAATAACTTCTAGATTTATGTACCGATTGATTACAAAACTACGAAAAACTACGTCCAATAACACAAATTGCATTAAAATCGGTTTATCCGTTCGAGAGTTAACGCTGACGAAAAATTAAAAAAAAAATTCGACATTACTTTAAGATTTTTCGACTAATCGATTTTCGACCTATATTATTTTACTACTTAAATAATTACGCCGAATGCCTTAATCAGAATCAAGTAAGAAAATTGCATATATGAAAAACTAAAGGTATAGTTTTTCATATATGTAAATTTATTAACGGGCGGTGTATTCTTTTATTTTTTGTTGTGTTTGTAATTGTTAAGAGAAGGTTCTTATAAAAGAAAATATTAAGAAAATTGCGCGGAAAATTTGAAAATTTAAGAATACTTAACTACCATATAATAGTTCAATGCCCTTTCGGCTGGCTGCATTGAAGGACAATCCCATATACTTATATAAATTACGTGTCACGTTGTTTGTTGGCTATGGATTCTTAATATGTATTGCAAAACAACGTTTGCCGGGTCAGCTTGTTAGAATATAAATCATAGAACAAGCACTGAATTTATTAATTTGGCCCTTACTGTTTTTTAGGTTCCGTACTCAAAGGTTGACAAACGGAACCCTATTAATGTGCCTTCGCTATCTATCTGTTTTTCTGTCACTGGGCTCTATTTCTTGAACAGGAATAAAATAGTTGAAGACACTTGAATTTTTTACAGAATGCATGTTTTAGTGTGACTGCAATCGCAACGATTGCTAAAAAAGTTAACATCTCAAATGTGGTTCTCATAAAAAACAACCTCAGTTGATATCGCTCGTTGGTACGGAACCCTACGTGTGCAAGTCCATCTCATACTTAACGGTTTTTTTTGTAAAGACAAAACGAATGACGTCCTGCACATAACATTGAAAATAAAGTAAGACAAATAAATTCCGATTCCCCGAATGCATGTGCGATAAAAGGTCGTTATGAGTCGGCTGCCTTGTAAATCACTGTGGCCGACTGCATCGAAAACGCTGACGTCGAATATATCCAGCCAATATTACCAGTTGTAACACTATAGGCGAGGAATTTTCGGAAGTTCTACATTTTCTAGCGGCCTAAATTTTATGTTTTATACATTAACAAGGCACTCTGCCTTGTAATTGATCTGTGGTCAGTTTATTCAGCTAAGACTATGAAGTCCTTGGTTTAAAATAATAATAAATATCTCAGGACAAATTTTACACGAATTGATCTAACCCCAAAGTAAGCAAATTATTTGCTATGATATGGGTGTTAGTCAACGATACTAATACGAGAAAAACATATATAAATATTCATATTTATTTAATAAACACCCAAACTCAGAAATACAAACATCTATGCTCATCACATAAATACCGGCCCCAGTCGGGAATTGAACTCGAGCCCCATTGATTGCTTAGTCAGGGTTGCTAACGGGGCGGTCAAATAAATAATTGTATTCTAAAATAACTTTCTTAAAACCTATAATGTGTTCAGATCAAATATGCCAAGTTCAGGAAACTTTGTTTCGACAGTTTTTTAATGATGGGGTGTTGGAAGAGTTTTTATGGAAGTTTTTACGATTTCATTATACTAAGAATTTGCGTCCGTATTCTACATAAACTATAGGTCTCAGTCGTCAATGAAAAATTCATATTCTTCATTCCAGACCGTTTTCGCGGTAAAATTAAATTTTAATTTTAAAATCCGAAGTTTTTGTTATTATATTACGACATTTAAAAAATAGTTATAAGAAATAATTAATATATTTTGGTTAATCTATATATTAATAAGTGAAGGAAAAACTTTAGATCCCTTTTTTAGACAAATGCGCGTGGAGTATGAAAGAACACGGGTGAGATTTCATACATCGCTTTTAACTTCCCGCTACGTATGTAGATAAGGAAGTTACTGATTTTGCCTCGATTTTCGAAAATCGAGTTTTTTACCAGATCACCACGTTTTGAGGTCCTAGGGACCTTTTCCGGCTATTTTCACGATGATGTCAGTATGTATGTTTGTGTGTGTATGTGTATATGTAAACATTTCGTAACTTTTGAAAGGCTTGACCGATTTAAACGCGGTTGGTTTCTACTCAACTTAGAATTTCTGAAAATTTGAACTAAGTCGACCCACGAGATATTGAGAAATTTTGAAAAAACTAATCAGCTCTATTTCTCAAAAACTACGTCCGGTTCATAAATTGCATCAAAATCGGTTTATCGGTGTAGGAGTAATCGTTGACGAAAAATAAAACAATAAACATTAAAATGACGTTGTTTTTAGCAAACTTACTTAATATTTTTGATATAACTTTCACTTACTTTTTATCAGCTTTTCTCCTTTAAAAACTGATTTGACGCAGTTTTTGACACTAGGAATAGGAAAGGTTTGTACCATTTATCAAAACCAGTTCTAAAAAAATCTAGTTCGTAGCCACGATGTTAATGAATGCATACATACCTTTACGTCAAATCCCTTACGGAATAGGAAGAGAGATGAATCCTATATCACATTACAGACAGACTTGCATTGCTTCAGAAGACTTTCGACACCACCTTCGAACAGAACCCATCCCATTTGACCATAGTACGTTAGGCTTTGTCTTCCCTGTTTCTTACTACTTACTACATCCATCCACATTCACATTGTATACCTATATGTTTTGTTAAACGTTCATTTGTGATTATTTTAATAAGTCCGAACCAACGAAGCATGCTCTTCTCATTCTTATACCTTCTTCTCATTTTGATACAGTCAATGACGCGAATGACACGTAAAAGGAGTTTACTTACCTTTTATAAGGTGCCTAACAGTAAGGCTCAACTAGTCTTCAAAAGGGAATCGAATCAACACAGACCACTCTTACGAGATTTCTATAAAACTATTTTTCATTCAAAATACTTTAATGTACTTATTATGTAACACTGCCGTTCTGCTAGGCAAGTCGTAAAAGGCGACCGATTGGCTATGCGAGTCCCCACCATCGTGGCTACTAGGTGGTAGAGTTATGCATCTGGTACCACCGCCCGACCTGTTCCTACCGCAACAGCGTCAGTGCTTGTCAATGTCGTATTCCGGTTTGGAGAGTAAGGTAGCCAGTAAACTTATGCATGTGACATTAGACCTTGCCACAAGATAGCAACACACTATTAACATCTTTGGTGTCTATAGGCGATAGTTGATTCTTTCCATCAGAAGACCCATCTGCTTGTTTGCTATCTAATGATATAAAAACATATAACAAGTTATTTTTAAATTCTACTGCTAAATCATTACTGTCGTGATCAAACACTATTCTACAACATGTTTTCGACCCGGTTTGTTTACTTCCCTTATTGTTTTAACTGTTTTATAACGTAAACTAAAATAAAAATCAAACTGTTACAGATTACGGCGGTCGTAAATTTTTGTCACGTGATATTTTGAAAGTTGTAATGAACAGAGCTTTGAAATTATTTTTTTAATGTACTCGAAATTACTTTTTAACGTACGTTACGTTTTTATCACGCCTGTGACCTAGAAAGTCACGACCGGTATCGTATCATGTCTTTTGAGATTTGGTTTAAATTTGGTTATTTTCATTGTGTGATTAGTGATTACAATTATTGTCCATGTCTATAGTCCCTTGCGGTTTAAGCAGTGGGAATTTAAGCTGCCAAGTCTGTGACATATCACTACACAGTATAAAGCAAAGTCGCTTTCTCTATCAGTCCCTATATCCCTATGTCCCTACGTATACTTAAACCTTTAAAACTACGCAACGGATTTCGATGCGCTTTTTTTAATAGATAAATTGATTCTGGAGGAAGGTTTAAGTATATAAAGCTCTCCGATATTCCCACGGGAACAAAAGCTACGCGGGTGAAACCGCGGGCAGGTCGCTAGTATAGAATAATTCGCAGATGCGAATAGTTTTCCATTTTTTCTATCGATCGTCGAGGCGCACAGATTCTAGGCATCGCACTATGGTGGACGTTCCACGTACCCGGACAAAGCGATTCGACTCAACATTCTTCATTCGAACCGTAAGGGACTGGAACATGCTTCTTGAATCTGTGTACTTAGATTTTATCAGAAACTAAAGAAACATATTTTTTTTCGATTTCGACCCGGGAATCCAACCCGGGACCTCATGTTGACCAACGGACCACTAGACCACAGAGGCAATAATAATACATTTTAGGGATTTTGTAAATCTCCATATAAGTGTTAAGTGTGCCAAATCTCGGAATGTGTGCGAAAAATTTTCTTGAAAAAAGAGGCAAAGTTTTCGCTTCACATTCACACTTAAGATAAAAAGATTACTTCTTTTGTGAACTTAATTTAGATAACTTTTCTTTGAATGCTTTACAAATTACTTATTTGGAACAAAGTATTTCTGAATTCTTTTGTTGCTTGTAATCTATCTCCGTAAGCCGAATTGTATCTTTTACTTTGTATATATTAATTAGGGGGCGTCCATAATTACCTGAGGTGTTTTTTTTAATGTTTTGTGCCTTCCTCCCCCCTTGTGAGATGTCGTGAGATTTTATTCAACCCCCTCCCCTATCCCCCAATCTCACGTGAGATTTTTCAATATGTGGGTTTCTTAACATTTAAATATGTAAACGCGTTGATAGTCGAGTCGCAGGTTCATCTGACAGTGGCGCGAAAACAAAGGACGGGCTACACTGTACCGTAAATTCAGATTAAATTGAGCTATTTAGTATAAAACAAATATGGTGGTTTGACAGTTAGTAGTAAGTAGTAGTAGTAGTCGAAGAATGAATGAAATTATTTTCTTTCGAACGAATTAGTGAATGATCTTAATTATTCCGCTTTCGCTTAAGATTAAATCTTAAGCATGTACAATCTGGTTAATGGACCAAAATAGTATAATTTTTTTTGTTTCAATCAGAAAAAAATTGCGTGATATTTGCCGAGACCCCACACTCTCCAACGTTAGATTAGATGAGATTTGATTCGACCCCCTCTCCCCCTTAAACATCTCACGTAATTTGTGGATGCCCCCTTACTAGCTGTGTCCGCGACCCGCGTGGAAAAATCTCTCTCTCTCTCGCGTGGAAAAAGTCTAAAATAAAAGTAACTTAAGTTACTCCTTATTATCGTAGTTTAAAAGATAGTATCGCGGTCTTACCCCCAATAGTTCCCGTTCCTGTGGGATTTCCGGGATAACGACTGTCCTATTTACTTTCTCGGGTCTCAAAATATCTTTGTACCAAATTTCATTCATATCGGTTTATTTATTGGTTTTGGCGTGAAGAAGAGACAGACAGAGTCATTTTCGCATTTATAATATTGGTATGTCATTTTATATCACAGGACAGCAAAAAACAAACGCCTCTAATCTATATCCTGATGCAAACTGATAACCACCGCCTATAGACATTAAACATGTTAAGATAGTGCTTTGAAATCCATATGACGGCATGATGATATCATACATATGTAACTATATACCCTAATTTTAAACCGGAACACGACATTAAAGCGTAAATAGGTAAGGCGGTGTAACCAAGCCAGGGTGAGACTTTGAGACATTGAAGAACTCTACCACCTAATAATCACAATAATTGTAGGGGCAGATTTAGCCAATTTGGCTAACCATAAAACGCCAATAAAATTTATCAAATCTTACTGGTAGATCTGGAATTGCCATTGAATAAAAAACATCACTTAGCGTCTCGTCTTGAGATACAGATTTTAACTCTACATTCAATACAAATCCATCTAGGTTATGGGTTAATTCATATAAAACTAGCATAAAAAATAAAAAAAATACCTGAATACCTGTACGCGTCAGTGGTATAGTGAAGCCGGCTTCAGTATATAAGCCTGAGGTCCTGCTTTCAAATTCTGCCTTGGCACAAGTAGGTCTGTATGTTTTTTCGCTTTTATGTAAAATAAAGTTAAAAAATGTACCCGATTTGTCGATAGGCAGGCTACCAGTCACACCATTAGCTAGCTTCCCATGGGTGCATGCACCTCTGCCTATTTCTTGTAGGTGAGTGGCGTGACTTTATTAATTTTAATTATTTTTCGTTTTTATAAACTTTTGTTTTTCTCACAACACGCTTGTTTTTCCCGCTATTATTAAGCTGTGTAAAATCTTTTGGCACACGCCTTACTCTCATCTAGACTTTGACTCATCTGCATGACCTAGTATCACCTGGTTTCAGCTGCCAATTCACTAAGCAATACTAATCTAGGTTACACGTAAATCTCTACATTGTTTTTACAGTTCATAACCTAATTTTGCAATTCATTTCAATTTAAAGCTTAATTTTGATGTTTAGCCGTGGCCAGTGACTTAGTTCGCCTGACCAAACGCATTACTTTCCTTCGTTCAGACGGGTAATATATGGGTGATTCTCTGCTATTTGGTTGCTATTGATTCGTCCATACAAGACTGTCCTGCAAATTTAATTCTTGGTTTTTGAGTTATTGACGATTTTATGCAAAACCGTGTCAGGGGACTGTTAAAACCATCTAGGAGACTGTTTTTTATGGACAAAAATAAGCATTTATATTTGAGTAATATCAGAGTATTTATTTTTCTTTGTTATTCTTAAAATATGTAATTTTTTAGAATAACATAAGAGTACGAAAACATATTTTACTTATTATAGTGACTTTTTTAAGGTTAAAAATAATTTTAAACATGAAAATCAACCTCTTACTTAACAGCTTTTTTGAAACTATACTTATGACAGTAAATTTTGTCTTTATAATAAGAAAATAAAAATTAAAAATATATCCATTGCTACTGCTAATTAGGTATGAATTAACAGGGGACTGTTATTTTTACATGATTGCTTAATAAAACAAAATCATTGAAACATATCAGATTAACGAAACAGATGTGGCTACGCACTAGATAATCAATTGTTTTAAACAAAATATCGTTATTAAAATAGTAAAAATAGGACTTAGCAGTGGACTGTTTTTACTAACGGCCGAGAGGCGTGGTCCGCCAATAGATGCAGCGATAGCGCTAAAAAAAATAGCGGCTGCCCGGTTAGCTCTACAACCGAATGAAATTCACACCGATTGCGTTCTGTTTAACGTTAGAAATGTCTCGCGCTAAAAGGAAATTTGACTTTTCTTGTATACCATTTTTACGTTTTTTATGAATTCTCTTAAGAGGCTCACTTTAGACCGATTTTTAACGAGAAATCAAAATTTTCCAACTCCTAATTGTTCATATTATAAGGTACTTTTTTATATCATAAGATAGCAAACACGCAGATAGGTCTCCTGTTGGAAAGAGTCAACCATCGCCAATAGACACCAAAGATGTTAACGGTGCGTTGCTATCTTGTGGCGAGGTCTAAATGCCACATGCATAAGTTTACGGGCTAGCTTACCCTCCAAACTGGAACACGACAATGACAAGCACTGACGCTATTGCGCCAGGAATAGGTAAGGCGGTGGTACCATACCCGGGCGAGACAACGCAGAACTCTACCACCTAGTAGTCAGGATGGTAGTGACTTGCATAGCCAATCGGGCGCCTTTTACGACCTGCCTGGCAGAACGGCAGTTGGTCTATTCTTCTAAGGAACCCGGAACCAACACGCGGGTAATTTAATTAAATGGTACCATTAGATAGTTTAATCTTTTAAATATTGCTTCAATGAAATAGATTTTTTAATCATCAATTGTATTTCTTATAATAAATGTTCTCTGAAATCAAGTTTCGACAATTACGCAAGGAAGCTATTTTTCCAAAAGGTATTGCTACTGATAGAAACAACAAACTTAATTAGAAAAAATACTAAATTACTAGAATAAAGCTATATTCTTTTCTTATGTAAAAATAAGTCACTTAAATATTATTTATTTATATTTTATTTCAAAAATAAATAAAAGAGAATCAATACTATAAAATCCGCTACGTCCGTGTGCCAAAATTAGTACCTCGTAGTAATAATTAAAATATTAAAAGTATCAATACTATTTTCATTTTACCAGCACTAGGTGCACTATATGGACATCCAGCTTTCGCCTCTTTACTGTGGGTAATGCAAAGTTTTCGTTTTATGATTTCTTTTTATTTTCGCGCCACTTCTGACAAATTTATGTAAAATTTCTTTAAAATGTACACAATATGCAAATTTCTTTCGTAACCGTAACTACACGTAGGCCTCAAAATAAAAAAGTTTTTTTGTCTGTAATGTAGGTATTGAATATTTCAATCATAAATGTACTCCTACAGTCGCGTTATAAAAAGCCAGCCATGTAGATTCTCATTTTACAAAGTGGGCATAACAGCGAATTCGTCTCGCCTAAAAGTCGACACTACTCTTGAAATATTGGACCATATACCATTGCAATTAGTAACGGCTTTGGCGTAACTTCCAAAGGTCCATTCATTTCAAACGTCACCTGCATCACACTGCCTTTAACTAGTGTTGCGATGTTCTCGAGTATTCGAGTCTTGTTTATAAGAACTCTGCTAATGAATACTAGACTATAATTCTTCGTTTCTCAACATATCTCCCAGACTCTTTGTGGGTTTGCTATACATGATTTTGTTTAGAGTCTTTTTTAATGTCATTACATGAGCAAACAAGCAGATGGCTCTCCTGATGGAAAAAGAAACCATCGCCTGTAGATATGAACACCAAAGATGTTAATGGTGCGTCACTGTCTGTGTGACGGGATGGCAAAGTGACATGCATAAGTCTACCAGCTACCTTATCCTCCAAACTGAAACACGACAATGACAAGCATTGACGCTATTGCGATAGGAATATGTAAGCCGGTAGTAAACCCGGGCGAGACGTTGCGGAATTCTAGCACCAAGTAAACCTAGTAAACTCTTCCTTTTATTAGAGTAATTAAAGATTTAAATCATAACATAAATGTTACATAATATTATTCCTTAATCAAGCACCTTTTTTCCCATATCCTTCTCCAGTTTATCTGCTGCCAGAAATTCGCAAGCACAACACACAGCTTTTTTCCTTACAAATTTTTCTCGGCTTAAATAATGGAATTGATGATGCAGACTGATCACACATTTGTATGCAACTTTCCAAAGAATAATGCTGATTAGAAGTAGTGTATTTTTTATGACATAGAATAATGTAATTTACAAGTGCATCAAATTGATGAATCTATAAGACCCATCGAGTTTAAGTGCACTTGAGACTCGGCATTATTTACGTCGAGTCTCCAAGAAGATTCTAGTTACAACACTAGCTTTAGCAGTTTTACCACCCTACATAAGAAACAATGCTTTTCTCCCCTTTGTGATGTGTACAATAGCCGCGTGGGTGGCCTTCGATGGCTACTGAGCACTGACTTACAGGGGCATATGTCATATGCATATTTATAGCACTGATACTGAGAACTATGACATTATGATGCACCGTCAAGAAAAAGGGGCACGTGATATCCGTTACCAAAATAGATTTGACAGTACTGTTTTAAGTACAGTCCCGAATAAAAAATATAGTATTGTCGTGCTATTTTTTTAAAATTCTTGGTTGAGATAAAAAAATTAAGTTTTCGTAAGTGTTTTGACTTGACTTGGATGTTAATTGTTTTAAGGTCCGCTAAAATATTTTAGATCTCAAAAACTGAGTTGAATGCCATCATCGTTTTCAAATATACAGCTTTTCAAAAATTAATATGCTGTGCCATTTTAAACAAAATGTTTGAACTGAAAAATCTATGCTTATATTTTTTACTCTTTTGAGCTTAAAATACCTTAATTTAGTAGAAAGTTTCAGGGATGGCCCGTAGGATCAACCGTTTACACATTTTTTATGCTAACCCATCCGTTAATGACACGTGATCACCCTCGGTAAGCATGCAATCAGATTTTTGTTGTATTATATAATGCAAATAAGCAGATGGAGAAAGACTACCATCGCCTAGACAACAAAGATATTAACATCTTGGTAACAAACAAGTAGATGGCTCTCCCGAGGGAAAGAAAAAGCAACGCATGTGGACACCAAAGACGTTAATGGTGCATTGCCATCCGTATATTGGATTGAAAACCATATGCTGGCAACTATACCCTTCAAATCATGTGATAGGCATTGATGCTATTTCAGCAAGAATATGTAAGATATAGGTACAAAATTTAGGCGTTATATTGCAAAACTATTATTCACCTAAAACCTAGTGTTCACTATGTTTTTTACTCCCGTATTTTCCCGAGCTCCTTTGAAGAATAGACCAACTGCCGTTTGCCAAGCAAATCGTAAAAAGCGGATGATCGGCTATACGTGTCACTACCATCGTGATTACTAGGTGCTAGAGTTCCGCAACGTTTAGCCCGGGTATTAGTACCACCGCCTTACCAATTCCTACCGCAATAGCGTCAATGCTTGTCATTGTCGTGTTCTGTTTTGGAGGGTAAGGTAGCCAATATACTAATGCATTTGGCATTGTCATCCCGCCACACGGATAGCAACGCACTATTAACATCTTTGGTGTCTATAAGCTGACGAAAATGGTTTCTCTTTCCATCAGGAAAACCATCTGTTTGTTTGTTATATTATGATATAAAAAAATATGTTGGTGGCACGTTTGGCTATTCGTTTGTATTTCACAACCTCCCTGGCAGGAAAATATTTTTTTTGTGTAGATATTTTATCAATCTTTCATCTGCCATATTTTCAAATCAACGGAGTATGTCCTTTCACATGTTACTCTGATACTTCAAACCCAATGTCTCACTTCAGTATGACGAACGCAATCCGCAAATGCGAAATTTTCCTCAACGCGCTAATTACGACTGCGACATCATGCTTCCACTCCCCATTTTGACGTATCTTGCTTTCCTTTCTCCCTGACCTATTAGACATCTCATAGTAATAGTCAGAAATTTCATTTCCATTTTACTTGTAAAAGAAGTACTCAATTTTTTCTTTTGAATTCTTATTTTACTACATTTCGGATTATTAATATTTTTACCTAAACCAAATAACAGTTTTCTAGTGTTAAAGTCTTCAAAGATAAGTCGCGGACAGCCAGTCGGACGGACGGATATGGTGATACTATAAAGAGATAATTATGACTCCACGACCATGTCTACCTGCCGCAATTGCGACTATACTTATCATTATCGTGTTCCAGTTTGGAGGAAAAGGTAGCCGGTCGATTCATACATTTGGTAATGCCATCCCGCCAATAGAATAGCAACGCACCAGTAACATCTTTAGCGTCTTTGTCTATTTGGGCGATGATTTCTCTTTCCAACAGGAAAGCTATCTACTTATATGCTATCTAATGGAATAATGTCCCGTAATTTGACTGCCCCGTTGGTCGAGTGGTTAGCGACCCTGACTACGCAATCAACGGGGCTCGGGTTCGATCCCCGACGGGGACAAGCATTTGTGTGATGAGCATAAATGTTTGTATTTCCGGGTTTGGGTGTTTATTATATATATTCTGGTATTTATATATGTATTTCTATGTATTAGTATCGTTGACTAACACCCATAACACAAGCAAATATTTGCTTACTTTGGGGTTAGATCAGTAAGTGTAATTTGTCCCGTGAATATTTATTATTTATTTATTATTATTTATTAATGACATAAAAATAAAATAATGGGTTTGATTGCCAGATCATTAAAAAATATAGATCTGTCTAAAAATCTTCTCACCAGGCCGTAATCTGGTTGCATTGGTGTTTATACCCTCGTACGTTAGAAAATGTGGAAGCCGTCAGTTCCGATAATAACAAATAACAATGAGAAGATGACTCAAATTCATTTTATACACATTTTTTAGAATTATATATCATACCATAAACATCTGAAGTCATATATAAGAGGAAAATGAAAACAAGCATTGTTTTCTAACCGCAGCACAGTGTATCGCGTGGAACATGCTAGGTGGACAATATTATTTTATGTTATATAACGATGCTCTTACTTATTTCAAATATGGGTAGTCATGTTTTTGTAATAAAAAACGAAAAAAATTATGATAGCAAAAAAATATTTTCAAAAATAATATATGAGCAACAATTAACTTAGCGAGTACTATGAATGCTGTAAATTGCATGCAGTTCAGATCGAATAAGTATCAAGAGGTATGTACAATATAAATCTAAATACATAAAATTACAAATAGTAACAAAACAATCATAGGTTTATTTACAATAAAAGAAAATATATGCATGAAAACTAAAACTAAGCAGCAAAGATAATATTTCATAACGTAACCTAATAATCATCATCAGAGTCTTCTGATGAATCGTTTACTGTGTAATCGTCATCATTTTGTGGAACTGTGCGATAATATGATGACGTTTCCAGTCTTGATTCTACTATACTAGGGCTTAAAATTAACTTTAAAACCTCTGAACATATTTTTTCCGGCTTTTTTTGGGGAATCTCTCGAAGGCTATTGATCAAGGGATCAGATGTTATAACCAACATTGACAGCAAGTCTCTGTTCGTGGCAACACGCGAGCACTTGCGGGTGTTGTACTCCCTAAATCTGCGGCAATCTTTATTACGTGCTTCCTGAGCCTCTTCGGAAAGCTGCCCAATTGGAAGCAATGCAGCTTTGATGACCTCTGTACTATGAATTAATATTTTATGTACAGTAGCAGGCATACAGTACCACGAATAGAGACTTAGATAATGTCTTCTGGTTTCAAGACAAAATTTATTAAATTCAACTAAGTTTATCTCGAATCCAGAAGACAAAGTCCTCAATATTACATCGAACTGTTTGATGATTTCAACATTCAATCCCGTGATCTGAGCACTCATCTCAGCATTCTTAAAAAACCGACGAGCCGTGTTTCCATCGTTTGAAGAACCAAATCCTGGCTTTGGTTTATCTACAATAAGTCCCATCTCGTTCTTAAATTTTAACTTAATTTCGTCGGAACGAACCTTGATATCTGCTTTGTCTTCGTTGCTTCTAGCCTGCCATTTCTTAATATTCAACTTGTAGCTGATATGTAAAAGGCATTCGAAGCAACGAATCCAAGCATGAAGTGTAGATAAACCAAAGCCAAAATGATCTTGGTTGCTGTTGAAGTTCGCGGGTTCATCATTCATCGTCTTGGGGGTGGCGCCACAGATGAAACACTTTTGAGTTGAACGAGTTTCCGTTAAAGCGTTGCATACCTTTCCGTCTGTCATTGTCAGCAAAAGTTCGTGTTTCACAGAGATTTGAGAATCACCAAAGTCGATACGTGTTGGAAGAAGAGCGTTAACTTCTTCCAACAATCTATTTGTCTCCGTTAACGTGAAGTCATTCGTTTCTTTAGCAAATATTAATTTGATTGGGCGACAATACAATGTTGATGAAGACCGAGGATTTTGCCAAACAATTTTGGCCCCATCATATAATCTAAGGGGAACTAAAGAAAATACGAAAAGAAATTCGTCCGTATCTTCAGTGTTCTCAAATCTCTGTTTGTATGTGCTGTGCCCAGAACTTCCATCACATCCCCATTTACTTACAAGTGTAAAAGACGAACTTGTTGCGAGGACACTGCTGATAACTTCATGCTGTGCTAATACTAAACGTTCCACTGTTTTGTTTAATAATGCTTGCAAATTTATTTCAGCACGTGTTTCTGTTACAGCAATGTGCTCCTGTGCAGGATAACAGGCCTGTTTAGATTTTGTCAAACTATAATATGATGGAAACACATTATGTCCTGCCTTCATAGACCACTTTCTTGTTTGTTTGTACGCATGTGTTGTTGACTTAGAATCTATATAGTAAGCTAACGCTTCGTCACTACTTAACTGCCTAGGATTAACATTACTGGTATCCTTAGACTTAACATTAATAACTGAGCTTTCACTAATGTCTCTAATTACGCTGGCAATTTTCCGTTGTCCTGCTGAACGCGCAGCAATTTCGGCAGCTGTCACCAATACACTGACACTTCGCGATTCTACGAGATCCACGACTCGACGTTTTTTGGTTTTAAACGACGATTCTTCGAATTCTTTGCGAGGCCTTCCTGCTGAAATCACAGCCTCACTCGAAGTTGATGGTTGTGGCTCAAAAGAACTCACAGTAAACTGTATATCTTCTTCATCCAGCCAGGTCTTATTTTTAATTAAAAAACGCTCCTTCGATTTTCCTGAAGCCAACCATTTGACACCAATTTTATTGGAAAAGTTGGATATCTTCAACTTTATTTCTTTTTGGCTACATTCAGTAATGTTACCAAAGTGAAATTTTGAAGAAAGGTACTCATATATACCCGAGTTCTTTTCATTTTTTGTGGGTTTCAACCACTCTTCAAAAAATTCTACCCTAGAAATAGAGTATAAGCGTTCTGAAAAAAAAAAGAAAAGAATATGTTGTACTGAAGTGTGCTAAACAATTTGTGTATTTTTATGAAGAATAAAGTATTTCCTATGATATATCAAAGAACTAGCCCGGATAAAGGTGAATGTCTGCAAAATTAACTCTTTAAAACTATTCTTTCATAAAAAAAATACGTTAAAATATATAAGCTATGTTAAAATTATACCTAAAATTCATTTGAACAGATTCAGATTTTAAAAAAGGTTTTTTAAATAATAGGACTTACCCTCCGTGTTGATATCCATCACAAACACTCAAAATATTAACTATAAGCCACTATGGATGTGTACGAAAGTGTCACTAAACTGCAACAGATTGACTGTAACGATTTCATTAAACTCAATACCTGACTTCTAACCACTATTCCTTATCAGTTAAGCATTTGACAAACAACCGATTCTTGGAATCTGGAGATTAGGGGTGTTGTTTACGTTTTGCAATTAAGATTTCCTGGAAATGATAACATGAATTTTGTCCACCTAGCATGTTCTAGGCGAAATACTGTGCGCAGCCGCGAAATGATTATTTGTTCCAGAAAACCCTTTAAAATTTGCAATATGTTGTAATTAACGCTCAAGAGGTAAGACAAAGGAAATTGATGTTATGTCGAAAAGTAGCTTACGGTAAAAAATATAATTACAACGGTTTCATTACACATTAAAAAGCAATCAGTCGAACGTCAATAAAGTTTTCAATTGTATGTATTCACAAATATGCTTACCATATTATGTATATCTATTTATTTAATAACTTTAAGCGAGCAGTTCTTGTATACCTTGTATAATCTTAATCTCGGATATGGCTACCACAATTTTAGTAAAATTTAGTATGCAGGGGGTTTCGGGGGCGATAAATCAATCTAGCTGAATGTCACTTTGAGAAAACGTAGTTTTTACCAAAAAAAAAAAACGAGTAAAGCTCATTCAGATATTATATGTTTATACATATGCATCGCTTGATGGGTTGGGGGTCGTCAATTAATCACGTAATTTTTTAGCAACTTTTTAACACCCCCCTCCCGCTGGTGATACATGGTGAGGTTTTAGACTACCCCTCCCCCAATCTCCACCCACGATCACGTGTATTTTCGCTCTGCCTCGTGGTGGTGTGTTACCACCACCATGCCTCGAATGAACACTTAAAGCCGCCGGTCCCGGTTATCGTTTTACTCTTCCTATTTCGCAAAGGAACCGGGCGTGATGATACTTTAATTTTTAAATAAAGGTATGTATAATCAATTTTAATTTTGGAAAAATATTTTCTTTGTTTACCGCTGCGGGTGGGGAAGTCGTTGATGGCAAATCAGTCACGTGAAATCGCATATTTAACAAAAAAAATAAATAAATATCTCCGAAAACCGAATCTTTCCGAACCGAATCTTGAACAAAAACTGAAAAATCCACGTAATGTTGTTAAAGTACAATAATTATTATAAGCAAAGAATGAATATTTTTTTAACTTTTATGATGTGATATTATTACGTATATACGTATATAAGTATGTATATATGAAAGGCTCCACGAAGAGAAAAATTTTTACGATAATTATTTAAACATTTTTTTTTATTTATAATTAAGACGGCAGTACGAGAAAATTTTATTAGTTAACAATCGTTTAACTTGTTGAAAAAATAATGTTAAGTAAAATTTCCAACGGAAATAAATTATTTATAGTGTTCAGAATACATAATATTTTTTTCAAATTTAAAAAAGAATATTCAATGCCTTATATAAATTAGTTTGTGTGTCGTACTATCGCACATAATCATAAGAGCAGTATCTCCATTTTAGACCATTTTCAATTTGTCGATCAGGCTAGTATACAATAATATGCACATATATTTGTCTAAACTTGTGTAAAGCAAAATGTTAATTAAGCATTGTTCCTAAGCCGCAACCGCGAAACGGCTATACATCCTAGAAATGCTTTCGAAAGACGCAATGTGAGATTGTAATAACTGCATCGTTGAAATAGATCGCATGAAGTTTTAATTACGTTGTCGTAATATTAGGTAATGGAAATATACCTCTTTTACATTGATATAAAAAACCCAAGATACACATTCAGTGTGTCAAAAACGTCCTCCAAAAATGAGTGCACAATTTTAAATTGTGCACTCATTTCAAATAGAATCGCGTCGGCCGCGTCACTGTCAATTTTATTTATTTTTGTACATTGCTTTGTAAAAACAACTATAAGTCTTGCACTTAAGGTTGGATATGCAAAGACATATGTTTTTGCCATATCTATAACTACTTAAAAGAAATTAGGGACACTTTTGAGTGTCAGTTTTGTTCGGGACTGTGCATCTAGGGTTTTTTATATCAATGCTCTTTTATAAAAACTCTCTTTTATATATATATATATATATATATATATATATATATATATATATATATATATATATAATATAAGATAGCAAACAAGCAGATGGGTCTCCTGAAGGAAAGAGTCAACGTCGCCTAACCAAATATATTAATGGTAAATTGCTTCATTTTGGCGATGTATAATGCTACATGCATAAGTTTATCGACTGCCTTACCCTCCAAACCAGAACACGACAGTAACAAGCACCAGCGTCAGTGCTTGTCACTGTCGTGTTCCGGTTTGGAAGCAATATAAAATATTATGATTATAATTCTCTAAATGAAGAATAAACCATCTGCTGAGCCGTCAGTTCGTAAAAGGCGACCGACTGGCTATGCGAGTCACTGCAATCGTGGCTACTAGGTGGTAGAGTTCTGCATCGTTTCGCCCGGTCTGGTACCACCGCCTTACCTATTCCTACCGCAATAGCATTAGTGCTTGTCACTGTCGTGTTCCGGTTTGGAGAGTAAGGTAGCCGGTAAATTTATGCATGTGGCATTAGACCTCGCCACAAGATAGCAACGCAGCGTTAACATCTTTGGTGTCTATAGGCGATGGTTGTCTCTTCCCATCTGTATGTTTGTTATCTCATGCTACAAAAAAAGGATTATGTTTTATATTGCTTAGAAAATTTACAACTCATGTAAATGTTTCACTGGTTTCAAGAGGCTCTTGTGGACACTCGCAAACATGTCGTGTAGTAGACAACACTTATTAAGGCAATACAATTTCCTTTCATCTGCGAGAGCCTCTACAATGCCGCAGTGAACGTGTGTAATGGAGAATTTTATTGCAGCAATTTTCTCTGTTTACTTTCTCTCCGTTACGAGAATGTTGGTTTTTTAAATTCTACACTCGAGGGAATGTTTCTGAAGACGGTTACGTTATTTGCTACTTGTTGATGCATATGGCTCTGTCATCGATTTTCTCGCGAGGTAGGAAGGTAAACCGAATGTTAAGACTTTCCAGTTCACTACGATTCAACGGTTTGTCGATTGACGAGATGAGCGGTGATCCCCATCGTCTGTATTTTAGCGACCTGATAACAATTATCTACTATTTCTAGCGATAACTGCGACAGACGGCTTTCCGTGCTCATCCGAGGCACAGTAATGTTAACACAACACCCGCCACACTTCGAGCTGATTGTAAGATTTTCAATTTTCAAGAAAACCTCGAAAAAACCTCAATAAAATTTTAGCCCCACACATTGATCGAACCAGGAATCTCATGATCTGAGCTGAATAAGCTATCTCCTAGATCACGAAGCAGTAATACTAATAATCTTGTGTATAAAATAATCGTTTCATGGTGTTTGCGGTGACACTTCTCCAACATGGCTCGACCGGTTTATAGTTCTGGTTCAGAGGGCAGGATAGCCGTTTAACTTACAACGGTTTTACGTGGTTAACAACGCATCAATCACAATCCAGAAGAACTTTATTCTAAAAACTTCTTACTAGTTGTTTTGATGCGTCAACAGTTTTTTTAAACTACTACGGGATCGGAAATGCGGCCACTCACTGAGAAGATCCGGGGGAAGAAACTCAGCAGGCTTGTCTTTTTTTTATATATTTTTTAAGTAAGATCTTACATAATGTTTAATTTATAAGTATGTAATTATTGTTACAATAATAATAAAGATTGTTGATATGAGGAGCACTTTATCAATCCCATGCTTTCTTGTCATCTAGAATATTCAGATATTTTATAGTAACCTTTTTTTACACATTTTTGTTTTAACACATTTTTGAATTTGTTAATTAAATAGATATTTATCCTAATGGCATCAGGCAGCTTACTGTGAAGCGTCATCATAAACATATGCCGTAAGTTATGATGACGCTGTTTTTTTTTAATTTATTTACCATTTAAACATTTAATTATTGCACAAAAAAATTACAAGAGCACCGAGAAAAACCACAGAGGTTTATATTGATGCACTGATGATGTATTTTTTCCTATAAATAGGTACATTATTTTAGATATACAGTATGTACACCCTTTTATAAATACATATACCTCACGCCATGTAAAAGTGTATGTACATACATACACACATAAACACATACATATAACTACATATATACACATACATTCTCATATATACTCATACACATACATACACACTATACACATGTTAGTGGCGGTATTCTGTTCCAAAAAAAACGGTGTGTTTACTCGCCATGGTATGCTTTAAAACACCACAAAATCATAATACTATACTGACTTACTCAATTGTCGGACCAGCTTATGCTTAATGTTACGAGTTATATCTATTGGCGCCACAACACCGTAAGATTTTCACTGGCATATTTAGGTCACTGAACAAACAGATTTGGCGGCAATATTCTGTGTTATCCGCCATATAATATATTATTCTTGATTAGGGTATAAAATGTAACTGCTAATGTATTGTAATTATCAATCAAACACATAAAAAAGAAATCAATTTAATTTGCAACTTTCAACTGACTCTCATGAACCTCTTAATCCGCGGGACGGCACCCTTTACGTTGAATCATCAATATATACTTGAATATCTGTGACTTCCATTTGGTGAGTTTGCCAAACTTTCTATGACTTTCGAAAGTGCTGCAAAACATAAACATCTTTGATGGTTATAGGCGATGGCTTCTCTTTTAATCTTAGGAAGGAAGAAAAGCCAGTTGTGCTCGTTTACTATGAAATAAATAATCTTATATAAAAAAATCTTATTTTCTTAAAAGATATCCTAAGACGTAATTAATTCACGATGAAAGATAACTCCTGATAAGTGCTCTTGTTAAAAGGTTTAAGTAATTCTGCTTAATATCAGTAGATAAACCTGCGTGACCCGATTTTGTGTCCCAATTTATTTGTTGTAAGGCGAGGTCTCTGTGGGCAGTTTTTTATCAAGATAACCGCGAGTTTTTATATTAAAGCAATTAGAATACTCATATTTTAATGTGATTATTACAAACAATTTAATTAAAGAAAACTGTAAAGTATTATTCTTACTTATTTTTAGATAGAAAAGCGAGTAAATTTTTATGTAAAATGTTCAGTTTTATTACATTCATACTAACATAATAATGCTAAAGTCAGTCTGTCTGTATGTTAGGCTTTCATGGCTAAATCGCTGACTCGATTTTGATGAAAATTGGCAAGGAAGTGGCTGAAGAGTCGGGGTCAAATATAGGCTTTTTCCCAAACATCAACATCTAAGGGGCCGTTATATGTATGATTTTTTTATTGGTTGGGGTCGATATAAGTATGATTTTTTTAACTGGTTGTGGCCGATAGATATAGTTATGATTTTTGTTAACTGATTGGGGCCGATATAGTTATGAGCTTTTTAATTTGATTGGAGCCGATATAGTTATGATTTTTTTAATTTGATTGGGGCCGATATAAGTATGATTTTTTAATTTGATTGGGGCCGATATAAGTATGATTTTTTAATTTGATTGGGGCCGATATAAGTATGATTTTTTTAATTTGATTGGGGCCGATATAAATTTGTTTTTTTTTTAATTTGATTGGGGCCGATATAGGTATGATTTCTTTAATTGATGACGTATTAGTTTACTCGCTCGCGAACGTGCGCAGCTCACCTAGGAGTTGATAAAGTTTATTTTCTTAAAGAAATTCCGTTTTATTCATAGAATTACGTTTTCTGTGGTTTTTTCCTTTTCTTAAGTAATTTTTTACCATAAAGATTTAAAAATGTCTGTGTTTTACAGATAATGTACTTAAAATATAATATACTTTGTTACTAGCCGTTTCCTGCGGTTATGTTTGACACTGAATCTTCAAACTTCATCAAAATTGGTTTAGCGGCTTAGCCGCGAAAGCACAAGAGACAGACAGATAACAGACAGACTTTTTTTATATCAAACAAGCAAATGGGTATCCTGATGTAAAGAGTCAACCATCGCCTATAGACACCAAATGGTATTAATGGTGCGTTGCTATCTTGTGGCGAGGTCTTATGCCACATGCATAAGTTTACCGGCTACCTTACCCTCCAAACGGAACACGACAGTGACAAGTACTGACGCTATTGCGACAGGAATAGGTAAGGCGGTGGTACCAGACCCGGGCGAGACAATGCAGAACTCTACCACCTAGTAGCCACGATGTTAGTGACTCGTGTAGCCAATCGGTCGCCTTTTACGACCTACCTGGCAGAACGGCAGTTGGCCTATTCTTCAAAGGAGCCCGGGACCAACATCTCTTTAACTAAGGTATGATTCACACCGAGCGGTTTACATCGGGTCGCGCCGGAACGGATGCATACACATTACACATCCGTAGCCTGTTGCGGCAACCGTACGCGTGCCGCAGACTAAGTTTGACCTCGGGTTTACGGTTGAAATGTCTCCACGTCCTTCAAAATCGATTTAGCGGCTTAGCTGTGAAAGTGTAACAGGCAGAGCGATGAATAAAATACCGGCCAACTCGCGCACGATGAGGTACGGAACTCATCAGTTTCTATAAATAAAAACGGCAAAAAATCGCGTTTGTTGTATGGAAGCCCCCGTTGAATATTTATTTTATTCTGTTACTAGCTGTTGCCCACGACTTCGTCCGCGCGGACTTGGTTTACTCCGCACAGCTCCTCCCCGTAGGTGATAGCGTGATAATATGTAGCCTATATGTTGACCCGACCTGTAAGTAATATTCATGCAAAATTTGAAGTAAATCCATGAAGTACTTTATGAGTTTACCCCGGACATACATACAGACAAACTGATAAAAATTCCAAAAACTATATTTTTGGCTTCGATATCGATTGTAGATCACGCCCCAAGTATTCTTTTAAAAAAATATTCAATGTACAGTTTTGACTTTCCTACGATTTTATTATATGTATAGATTAGTATTTATTGTAGCGGAAACAAAAATACCTACATCATCTGTGACAATTTCAACTGTCTAGCTGTCACAATTCATGAAATACAACCTGGTGGTGGTGGCATACAGACGGACAGCGGAAACGTTTAGGGTTCTGTTTGTATCATATGGGTACGGAACCCTAAAAACAGTAGAAAATGTCTCAATTTCTAAAAAGCCGATACAAAACTTCTTTTCTATGTTAAAGTTTATAAATTCCGCTCTATTTTTTGTTCGTTGCCACTATTCTTTGTTTGTTGCCATACTCGATCATTTAATGACCGATTTTGTAAATTCTTTATTTTTGTTTTGGAGGACACATTGTCCATTCGGTCCCATTAAAATTAAATGAAGATATGATTCAGAGTTTCAGAGATACAAGATATTAGAAGCCGTTCCTTTAGTTTATAAATTACTAGCGACCTGCCTGCGGTTTCACCCGCGTAGCTTTTGTTCCTGTGGGAATATCTGAAAGATTTATATACTAAAACCTTCCTCAAGAATCTATTAAAGAAAACCGCATCAAAATCCGTTACGTAGTTTTAAAGATTTAAGCATACATAGGGACATACAGAGAAAGCGACTTTGTTTTATACTATGTAGTGATATAAAAATAAACGAAAATCATTAAAATGTACAGTGAAAATTAGTCGCAAATAAAGGCAAAGGTTTTAATAAAACAGAAACAATGAAGGAAACAAAGACTACGTCTAGCTGCAGCCCGAGGTTTGTTTGGATACAATTAGTCAAGTTTTGTTTCGAAGGGTCTCGTGAAAATTCGCTGAGTTCGCCATCGAAATATTTATTTTGAAGTTTAATTAAAAAATATTACTGTTACATTTTCTGTTTTAGAATTTGAGTCTAATAATATTATCTTTTGATTAATTTATGAGTTATTCGAATGTGCTGTATTTTACAAATTAGTATTGAGATTTTAAGACAACTGTTGAAGGTATTTAAGCAAAATACAGCGTAAAGCAGTGGCGTCTTTAAAGTGTATGCTATTTGCCATTCTTCTAGGCGAAAGGTATATAAAGTATGTTTGTTTGTTCGTTTTTCACGGCAAAACGGAGCGACGAATTGACGTGATTTTTTAAGTGGAGATAAGTTGAAGGGATGGAGAGTGGCATAGGCTACTCTTTGTTTCTCTCTTACCCCCACTTCCCTAAAATGAATTAAACGCGAGGGAAGCCGCGGGCATAAGCTAGTTAAAATAATATTTTTAACCTACATAGAATCTAACTTACTATAATACAGAACGTGATTTGAAACCATTACAATAAAAATATAGCACTTAATTATTATCATTTGATTTTTTCTAAACCTCGTAAAAATTTTGACAAATGTATCCGGACCCCACCTAAAACTACTTGCCGATCCCTGTCTAGGCAGATTGTAAAAGCAAACAATTAGCTAAACATGTCCCTTTACCATTTCCTGTCGCAATAGTGTCGATAATTGTCACTGTCGTGTTTTGGTTTAAAGGATTAGGTAACTGATAAATGTATTCATGTGGTAGTATAATTCCGCCACTCAGATGGTAACGCACCATTACTTTCGTTGGTATCTATAGTAGAGAAAAATGTTTCTTCCTATCAAGAGCCATCTGCTTGTTTGCTATCTTATCTCGTATAAAATAAAAAGTATCTTCACGTCCATATCCCCGAAGAGGTAGGCAAGAGGTACAACCAGTGCACCCACGATTAGCCGAAGATACTTAGTCCCACCATGTGATAGGTCAGATAGGTGGCAAGTCTATCGCCAACCGGGCACTTTTTTAATCCCGAGTAACGTTGTTTTTATCAGAAAACTGAAAAATCAACATTTTTGAATTGCCCGACCCGGGAATTGAACGCTCGATCGAACGCCTTATGTGGTCGACACTGACACCGGACCCTAGTGGTGCGGTGTCGGTATTGACCACAGAGGCGACCATATATATTTATATACATATAAGAATACACTGATTTGAAATGCTATTTAAATTAATATTAAACAATTTTTCTTGATAACGTTCACGTATGATAAACGTTCCACGTACCCGGACAAAGCGGTTCGACTCAACATTCTTCATTCGAACCGCAAAGGACTGGAACATGTTTCCTGAGTCTGTGTTCCCGGACGTGTACAATCTGGGGATCTTCAAGAGAAGAGTGAACAGGTACCTTCTAGGGAAGCGCGTTCCATCTTAGGCCTCATCTTAGCTTACCATCAGGCGAGATCGAGGTCAAGCGCTTACCTATCGATAATAAAAATCTTAATTAATATTTTTTAACGGAGTAAAATTGCAGCAACCGACTTCCCGTTTCCTGTAACTCCGGAACCTTGTATCAAATCTTCACCAGATTAAAATGGGACCACACGGAAATATACCTTTTCAAACAAAAAATAATTTTCAAAATCGTTTCATAAATGACGGAGTTCTGAGGTAGTAAAAATTATGCAGCCGAATAGAGAACCTCTTCCTTTTGGAAAGTCGGTCAGAATTTTTTTACAGCATTGCATTTATCATAGCATCATTTACAGACGGCTTTACAGCATATTTTTTCTTAAATTATGCTGTAAAATAAAGTAGGCAACTAAGCCTCTGAGTTTATAAAGAAGAACCTACTTTTACTACTCTATAGACCAGCGTTTCTTCCATTGATATAAAAAAACCCAAGATGCACATTCAGTGTCTCAAAAATGTCCTCTAAAAATGAGCGCACAATTTAAAATTGTGCGCTCATTTCAAATAAAATCGCGTCCTGTGATCGTGACACTGCTAATTTTATTACTTTGCATATTGTTTTGTAGAAACGACTATAAATCTTGCGCTTAAAGCTCATCACACATGGCTTAGATACTATAATGTTGATAAGATACTATAAAGATGATTCAGAAATCGCTCACCATACAAATCTTATGAACCATCTTCGGTAGATTAATCTGGAAGTTATATTAAAAAAATACTGTTTCCCAAAAAAAAATTTTTGAGGTTTTTTTTAATTTCTCAAAATTTCTTGGGCCGATTCGGTTCAAATTTTTAGGAAGCCTAAGTTGAGCGGAATCCATTCGAATGCCATCAACCGCGTTTCGATCGGTCCAGCCATTCAAAAGTTATGAGGTGTTTTCATACACACAAACACACACACGCACATACATACACACAGACATACTGACGTCATCGTGAAAATAGTCGGAAAAGATTCCTAGGACCTCAAAACGTGGAGATCTGGTGAAAACTCGATTTTCGAAAATCGGGGCAAAATCAGTAACTTCCTTATCTACATACGTTAAAAAATATCGAAACTTCCAGAAAAGACAAACAAAACTCAGATGCAACCCTATAAAGTTGCGCCGAAGATCGATTTAGTTTAGGAGCGACGTTAGTCTGTCTATCTTTGTTATCCCTCAAAATAGACCCTTCGTCTGGCTGCGTCTGCGTAATAAAGCCTTGGCAGTTAAATCAAAATTATTACTATCTTTTATGCCTTGGTTACTCATCGATTAGTGCGAGTTTGAGTGCGAGTGTTTATTGCAAGTGCTTAGTATTAAGCAAAAAACACACGTAAACAGCCGTAGATTAGTACGAGTGATTAGTAATCAGCGTCTATTTACTTTACTAGCTGATTACTAATCACTCGCACTAATCAACGGCTATTTACACGTGTTTTTTGCGTAATACTAAGTACTTGTATTAAACACTTGCACTAATCAAAATGTGACCGGGGCCTTAAGCGGGCCGTCACGCATTCACTGCCTGTAAACAGTGTAAATACACTTCGTATATAATATTATTTAAATCCATATTAATATTATAAATGCTAACGTCTGTCTGTCTGTTTATTACGCTTTAACGATTAAACCGCTAAATCGATTTCGATTAAATTAATCATGGAGGTAGTTGAAGGTCCGGGATTAAACATAGGCTAACTTTTTTTTTCAAAAATCAACATAATTTTTATGTACAAGTTTTTATGTAAAACTATATGGACGACATTTTAATATTTTCGAAACCGGATTTGTCCATCCGGTTTCGAAAATAGTGCTTCACGCTGTAGAATAACTTAAAAAAAAACAATTCTTCCAGTTAGGTATTGATTACACGTTATTTAATAAAGTTCAAAATACATTGAAGTGATTAGAATTGGTCTCAACTTAATATGTTGCTTCGATGATGTTAGTATAAAAGCTCGGTATAGTTAGGTAGGTACGACATATAAGTGGATATGGTTGAAATTTTGCCAAGGGTGGAGATCCATTGTACTAACCCCCCGTTCCTTTGAGCTACCACAAAAGGGTAGCTCTTATAAACTGGTTCTTATGCGGGTTGCTTTCACAATTCTCAAAGAAATAAGGTTCAATTCGTGCACAGACGAAAAGCGCCAAACTTTTTTGACTGTAATCTTGAGCGGATTTTTCGCAGTTTTGCTTCCCCGTGGGTAATTACAAAGGTTTTATTTGAGTTTATTATGTTAGTAATTTTTATTGATGTTAGGTATGATTTCGACTGCTTAGCAAAAAAGAGATTATTTATTTGACGAAAACTTTTAATTTCTATTTTCTATTTCTACTATAGCGACGTTAGTGTTGACTTTAGGGTCCCTGTGTCAATACTGAGTCTAAAATTTTATTTCGTTCATTCTTTAGTTTTTCGGCTTAGAATGGTGCTGAATTTACTGGTACTATGTTGATACGGGTTCCTTTTTGACAAAAAAGTAGACTATTAGCTGTTCTGCCAGGCAGATCGTGAAAGGCGACCGATTCGCTTTACATGTCACTACACTGAAAAGGCGCTATTGCGGCAGGAATAGATAGGCGGTGGTACTAGACCCGGATGGGACAATGCAGAACTCTACTATATAATAGTCACGATGGTAGTGACTCGTATAGCCAATCGTTCGCCTCTTACGAGCTGCCTGACAGAAAGGCAGATGGTCTATATTTCATAAAACCCGGACCAACGCGGGGGAAATTTGTCATATGTCTAGCGGTTACTGGCTTTGGTATAAAACGCATGAGGTCTTGATAATGACTTTGTCTAGTGATCCTGATAATGAATTCAAAATGAATTTGACAGTTTTTTGATGATTCCAACATTGGCTCACCATAGATATATAAATAGCACCTCTCCCTAGTCCTTGCAAGATATAAGCGTTACGGTTACATTTATGTACTCACTTTGTCAAAATCTAAGAAAAATACAAGAATTTATATTTATTGTAAACAAATTTCGTGTATATCGTGCTGAATCAGATTCTGTTGAGATTTTTTTTTAATTTTTAATAAATACTATGGTTTTAGAAATGTTTTAAGCTTTTTGTTTCAGAATCTTTTATTATTCAAGTACCTACCTCATTAATGCCAATTTATTTTTCCTTCCGCCGTCCGTGGGTTCATCTTGAGAAATAATTGAAGTGGAATTTCGTATAATATTAACAAGAGTCATCTTTGTTAAATCGTAACTAAACTTGCTGATTTCTTACAAAAATTCCATTATTTATTTTTGATCATTATTTATATTCAAATTATCTCAAATAATTAAAATATATCTATTTGAAATTTCAATGACGAAATATATTTGTAAAACTACTTCTCAATAGGAGTATCTCTGTAAAAAGAGTCTTGTTATTTTAGTAATCAACATACTTAATGACATAAAATTCTTTCCGAAATTTAGGACTCGTCGTGATGGCCCTATAAAGAGATTATAATGAATCCATAAGTTACCTTGGAGATAACAGCGCTCTCGCAAATTTTATAGACAGTAAGGATTAACGCTTGAGTAATGTTACTTACTTATGTACCATCTTATTGACAGATTTACCTCTCCCTCTCATTAAATATTAAATACGTTATTATTAATTACATAAAAAAGTATTTTTTATTTCCTTGCATTTTTTTAGAAAAGCACTATACCTACATATATGTACGCCTCGGCGAAAATGGTAATTGCCCGTCTCGTATCATTGAAGCCTTCGCCTACGGCTCGGCCTTCAAACTCATACTTTACCTGGTTATGCCTATTTCGCGGCTTTGCAATAATGTACTATTGTAGTACCTATAGCTGCTTGGTGAGAATACGAGTAAAATAAAAGTCTTGTTGCCAAAGGAATACATAAAATGTTCTTCGAAGTCTCTTGTTTCGCGACAGTACGCTAAAGGAAGGCGGGAGTCTTTCAAAAGAGCGTTCTATTTGTGTGCGCGATCATTATGCGCCAGCACGCGCCTTTAACTGTGTAACAGTATCTCACCCGTTTCCGCTTCCACACCCTATGTTTTAAGTAACTTATTTATTGCCGAGACGATTTGTTGGCAATTTATTTTTTTAGTATTAAAATTTGGATTACAAATGGCTTAATTATAAGAATTAGTATACAGCACGACGCCTTTTTTTAAATAGAAATTGTTACTTGTAACCGGCGAAAAAACAGGTTATCAGTTTGACATGTATGTATATAATACTGTTGAAATAGGATAATATTTGAGTATGATTATCTATTTATGCATAAGCACGTGTTCTGAAATTCGTATGTATGTTTGTAAGTTGATATTTTTGTATCAACGAATTTCTTGGGAACTAAAAGATTTATCGAGATAATTCTTCTTGACTTAAATTAGGTATATTCCAGTTTAGGGAACATCAAAATCGATTCAGAATTTTTTGAGATGTAACATAACATTAGTAAACTATATGTTATCGCCTCTGTGGTATGGTCTAGTGGTTTGGAGTTGATGTTGACCACATGAGGTCTCGGGTTCGATTCCCGGATCGAGCTATTCAAAAAATGTTTTTTTTTTATTTTTCTGATAAAAACAACGTTGCTCGTGATTGGATAATTGCCTGGTAGGCGATAGGCTTGCCAACTATCACATTGTGGAATTAATTATCTTTGGGTAATCGTGGGAGCGGTTGTAACTCTGCCTACTTCTTCGGGGATACGGGCGTAGATACCTATTTTAAATTTACGTTTTCCTCGTGCTAGTGCGATCATTCATATAGAGATTAAGAAATTCGAGCAAAGGCAAAACTTGTGATTACTGATTACCGTCTTAATTCACTACTTTTATGTGGAGAATTTCTGTGGTGACGCGCCCAGGTACAGAGTTACCGTCTTACCTATTCCTGCTATTATAACCTCAGTGGGTGGAAGCCGAAACACCTCAGCAGTATAAATATTAAAGGAGATGAATATGTACACTACACAGCACACTACCCATACAATTATTTTTTAGCAGCCTGAGATCAATAACTGTGGCTTTACAAATTAAAAAAAAAATGACTAGTTATTTTTTTTAAATTGTAAAAATTCATATACGTGTCGAAATTTTCTGTTTGTGTTTAATTTAATATTGTAGACCTGTATACTTATAAATGTCACAAAACCATCCCACAGTACGCAAATTTATTTATTTGTTTAATTCTTTATTTTATTTTCTTTATTTTTTGTTAAAATGATTACTGTGTACAAACACAGTAATCATTTTAACAAAAAATTAAAAGAAAAAAAATTAATTTCTGATTTTGAAGCTGTTTCCCTTCTGACGCGGCTGTTCTCAGTTTGCACACAAACTGTATTTGCAATCTTTATATTTCCATGAAGTAAGTGGACTAAGTTAAAACAGTTACCTATTTAAAAATTGTCAAAATATAATGGTTAGTGATGTATTAAAAAGATACTGCTTTCGCGTTATACGATTTTCGTTTTTTGTAACGTGCAATTACTCATATACATACATGATACAGTGAACACAATAAGGTAATTTTGTTAATCAGGCAGAACGATATCACAGAAATATGATACTATGTTTTAGTTTTTAGTTTGAAACACGAAAGTAGTATATATTAATAATACTAACATTTTATTGAATTGCGTGTGTGTGACTTACACAGAATTCTACAAGTTCACACATTCTTTATTCGACATTTCATTTCTACACATAAGATGTTAGAATCAATTTCAAAAGGAACCCTGTCTCGTGTACTATTTGTAAGCAGTATTTTTTTAATATGTTTAGCACTATCAAACACACGTGACTTAATTAGTAGTTCATAGCCACGAATGTTTACAAATTCAATTGTCTTCAAATGTTGTTTGTTTGTCAACAGATGATCAGAATGATTTTATGAGAGCACGACCCGAGACGCAGTTCAGTTCAAGATGGGGTATAATAGGTACATTGTGTGTACCTTGCTCCTACTGTGTCCATTGGCACTAAGCAGGCACGATGACGATTTTGCCTTTGATAACAACGAAGAATTTCAGGTCAGTATTATCTCTATTTAAAAATAGTTTGATATAACCCGGTGTATATTTTTCGTCTTTGATATTTGAGACTGTTTTGATATTATTTTTCATTTTTCGTCGTTGTCTCAATAAG
Source organism: Apodemia mormo (assembly GCA_036924255.1). Classification (NCBI taxonomy): domain Eukaryota; kingdom Metazoa; phylum Arthropoda; class Insecta; order Lepidoptera; family Riodinidae; genus Apodemia; species Apodemia mormo. The sequence goes on along the minus strand of JAUPFN010000019.1, from coordinate 13,938,937 downwards.
GATTATTTTTATTGAAGAATTCTTTGTGCGGTTATGCTCGGATTGTTTTAAAAAATTTTTAAACGGTTGAGCCGACGGGTCATCCCTGAAACTTCCCACTAAATTAAGGTATTTTAAGCTCAAAAGAGTAAAAAAATAAAAGCATAGATTTTTCAGTTCAAACATCTATTTTCTTAACAATGGCAGTATATTAATTTTTGAAAACCTGTATGTACATTTTGAAAACGATGATAGCAATCAACTCAATTTTTGAGATCTAAAATATTGCTTTAGCTAAATAATCGATATTTTGAAAAATTTCGATACATTTTGAAAACGATGATAGCAATCAACTCAATTTTTGAGATCTAAAATATTGCTTTAGCTAAATAATCGATATTTTGAAAAATTTCGATGCAATATCAAAAAACATTTTATTTTTAACTAGCTGACCCGGCAACCGTCGTTCTGCCTTTTTAATTACTCTTATTTTTTTCTTAATTTTCTCACCTTTTAAACCTTCTCTGGACTTCAACAATTAATTCAAAACCAAAATTAGGCAAGTCAATCGGCGAATTAACTTGAAAGCTGTTCCCGTACGTACGAGCTGCTCCCGTAACCCGCTGGTCCTATAGGTATCCTATGTCCTATTCTTATCTTATGTTATCTTATCTATGTGTTCCAAACTTTATCCAGATCGATCAATTCTGTCTGAAACATTACAGAACCCTGCCACATAGTACGTTGGTTTGGCCATCATTCATCATTTAGAAACTTTCTGAATTGTCTTCCTAAAAAATGGACCCGTATCAACACAGGAGATGTAATATTAGTGGGTTGTAAACTTGCACGCAACAGCTATTGTTGATTTATTCATTTCTAAAAACAATACAGCCAATGATATCATCGGTTTCATTGTTATGGACTCAATTATTCAAGAAGTTCTTCAGAATTTTAATTAGTTAACTTGAACTTTGTCTGCGCGATAACAATGTCAGTAGAATAACTTAAAATACACATTTTATCGTCCGTTTTGCTTTGTTTTTTAATGATAACCTTTCTTTAAATAAAATATAAGAGGACAGATGATAAGATTGTTTGCTTGTTTAAAAGTAAATTTTAACACTGCTAACTTAATGTTCTACCTCGTTTGCGTGAAGGTTAGACTGTTCAGCTAAGATCATGAGCTAAGATTTGATTCCTGGGTCAGCAAAAAAGGGTTGTAAGTTTCTTTTTACATACAAAAATCTCAGTGACAGCCCTAAATGTCACCATCAGGGATCACCACCCGTCTCGCTATTATATGTAAGGCGAGCTATTGGAGAGACAATTAAACACGAAAGCTGGACCCATACTAATTCTTTAATATCAATAATACAAAATTTATAACATTAGAATATATCAAATAAGGCTGGTTATACACAATAGGTAGGCTACACACTACACATAAAGTACAATGAATCAAAGTGAACCAGGAAATTCTTTTAACGTTGTTGTAATCGTATTTATAACTAGGTGTGCCCGCGACTTCGTCCGCGTGGAAAAATTTCTAAAATAAAAGTAACTTAAGTAACTCCTTATTACCATGTCTTAAAGATACACAGTCTCTTGTTTTTACCCGCATAGTTCCCTTTTCCGTGGGATTTCCGAGATAAAAACTATCTTATGTCCCTTCTCAGGTCTCAAACCTATCTATCTTTGTACTAAATTTAATTCAAATCGGTTCAGTGGTTTAGGTCTGAAGGAAAGACAGACAGACAGTTTTTTTTTATTTTTAATGTCAAGATAGCAAACAAGCAGATGGGTCTCCTGAAAGAGTCAACCATCGCCTATAGACACCAAAGATGTTAATGGTGTGTTGCTATCTTGTGGCGAGGTCTAATGCCACATGCATAAGTTTACCGGCTACCTTACCCTCCAAACCGGAACACGACAGCGACAAGCACTGACGCTATTGCGGCAGGAATAGGTAAGGCGGTGGTACCAAACCCGGGCGAGACAATGCAGAACTCTACCACCTAGTAGCCACGATGGTAGTGACTCGATAGCCAATCGGTCGCCTTTTACGACCTGCCTGGCAGAACGGCAGTTGGCCTATTCTTCATAGGAGGCCGGGACCAACACGGCGAAAATTAAAGATTTACTTTCGTATTTGTAATGTCAGTATGGATGTTTGTACTATTTTTAAATTTAAAGTCGTCAAGTTAAATATCTTAAATAGTCCTTATGGATACCAAAAATTATAAATGATTGATAAGTGATATCACTGTAATATGCTTCGAATGTTAGACTGGTTTTAGTGTCACGCTGACCGCACGCTGACGGTTACGCTGATATATGCAGCCTACAGCCGTAAGCGCTGAACGGTCAGCGCGACTCAAAAACGCTACCTATACCTACATACATATTGACCCATCAGCGCCGACCGTCAAAATGACACTAAAACCTGCCTTAACAATATATTATACCTAAATAAACCCATGCACGAAAAACTCGGTGTTAAGTAGACGTTACTGCTTGTTAACTTAGATATTAATAAGATCGCCGGCTTCAGACAAAAGGACGTAATAAGATGCAGGGAAGCAGAAGGGATTCTAAAGGTTAGATAAATTAAAATGTTTTTATTATACGAATTAAGATAATAAGTTTGTTGCGGTAATATTTTCTTAAAACAGTATTTGGGCTTCGATAAGATTCGGTTAATCTCGTTAATACAAAAATAAATGTCACTGGGCAATAAATAAATACCACTGGACAAATTACACGAATTGATCTAACCCACGGAGATTTAACCCCAAGTAAGCAATTTATTTGCTTGTGTTAAGGGTACGATACTAATACATAGAAATACATATATAAATATTGTAACATACATGATAAACACCCAAACACAGAAACACATACTTGTACACCCAGAATGCTCATCACACATACGTTTGTCTTTCTCGGAAATCGAACCCTAGCTCTATCGATTCGCAGTTAAGTCTTTCTGGATTCGGGATATTTGTTGCGGTATTACTGCGTCGGTTTTAATGCGCGGTAGGCAGGGAGAAAAGAACGTAAGCCAATTTCACCATAATACATCGATTGTGATAGTGACTATTGAAAATTTAACTTCACATGCCACTTGCGATAACCGAGGCCGACGGCAATACCACAAAACAAAATATAGGTACAGAAGTCAATCTACATACAAAGGGTGCTCAATCAACGCACACATAGACACCTCTCACGGACACGATATCTCAGAACGGTTGGGAATGGTGCAACCGCGAGTGGCACCCGCTTGGACACGCGTCACTGAACTTTTGTGTGCGGAAAGTAATAGGTATAACAATAATATTAAAATACTTTAGTTATTATTGGTTTACATGTCCGTTCTTCAAAACAAATACTAGATATGAGTGCCACTACCAGTTTTTTGTACATAAGCAAAAGTTGATAACCTTAGCGCGACCGCCGAGCGCAAGTATGAAAATGAAATGAAATACATTTTCTGATTCTGATTAGAAGTTCTGGCTGAGCACTCTGCTCGCCCAAAAAGCCCGGTGACGCAGTAACGACCCATAAGGTCAAATGTAACAGCCATTTCGAAAAAAAAAAACACACGTATGTACTTCATGTCATTTTCATACCATTACATTATTTCATTTTCGCGAAGCGTAAATTACGTTTCATGCCTACCTTTGACTTCTGTACCTATTTATTTTGTAGCTATACTAAACTATACTTACTCTCTGAAGCGCCGTGCCGGAGTATTAACCTCCTAAACAAACGTCAAGCTTCTACACACTCATAAATTATGTCATAATCTGTAAGAAGAGAGTTTAGTTACTAGTAAAAAGCAGAGCTTTGTAAGGGCAAAGTTATACTACCTAGTAATATTGTTACGAATAATCTAGAAGCGTGTATAGTTGGAGCGCGCGCGCGGTAACTATCTAGAAATAAAAGAAAGAGATAGCTACTCCTATTGACAAACAAATAGTTGACCTGGGCTATGCCATAATAAGGTTGAAAGTAGCGTGTACTAGGATTTATGACTCATAACATGTTTACGATAAGAAGTGATTCATTGTTTCCCGATAAATTTAGATTTTTCTGGATCCAGCTAGGACTTTACCCTGCCTATAAATACAACGGTGTTGACAAACACAAGGCAGTTTTTATCAAGCGATCGAGAGCGATACATCAAGTGACAAGTGCGAAGCGGGAAGTGTTTTATTGTGTAGTTTTCTAAGTTCAGTAATAGTATAGCGAGTGACTAGGGTGTAAAGTGTATTTTAGTATTACGTTGTGTTGTGTTGTGTAAATACACGGATTTAATATAAGTGGTGTTTTCTTACAAGTACGAACCCGAGGTCCGTAACAATATTGTTAGGAAAGTATTTTTATGAGAATTACATATTTTAATGTATGGACTTCATTTAAAATTATCTAACCTAAAAAAAGCTAGCGTATTTTTAACCAAACATTATATTCCCATCAAAGGCGTCGTCAGGCTTTGGTCTGTTTGGTCAAGGGCGCAGGAAAATAAAACCAAAATAAAAGAACATATTTCTACGACTAAATTTTTTTAGGACTTACAAGAAAAATTCTTTAAAATTTTCTTGATTTATTAAAAACACGATTTTTATTTTATTATTATCAATGTTATCTACACAGAACAAATATAAAGGTTATCTACTAAAACCATATTTTCTGGTCTACCTATAATATGTAGCAACTCAAGATCCATCTCGTGCCACCACTTCGCTCTTAAAGCCTAATATTGTTATAAAATAATTTTTATTTATTGCAAAAGAGTTTCAAGGAAAAATGGGTATTAAAAATGAAAGTTGACCTTATAAAAGAAAAACACATTTTTAACATTTTGCTAAGTTAAATGGTTTTTTTTTTTTCTAAAATCGGGAAGTTCCTGATTTCACATCGATTTTCGAAATAAACAATGTTTTATTTAATTAACCTTTAACATTTTCGAATTTTTCTGTCAGAGAAACCCTCGGGGTTCAATTCCCGAGTCAGACAAATCAAAAATGTGTTTTTTTTTTCAATTTTCTAATAAAAACAACGCTGCTCGGGATTGGAAAGGTGCGCGGTTGGTGATAGGCTGGTCATCTATCACGTTGTGGGATTAAGACGTATCTTCGGCTAATCGTGGATGCACACGTTGTACCTCTGCCTACGTCTTCGGGGATACGGGCATGACTATATCTTTTTTTAGCTTTTAACCCTCGGGCTAAGATTGAAAATTGATCTCAATACAATATTAATCAATTAATACACTTGTACTGTTTCACAATATGATTATTGTGAAAAATTTGTAAACGGTTGACCTTGCAGGCCAGCCCTGAAACTTCCCGCTAAATTTAGGTATATTAAGCTCAAAAGAGTAAAAACTATAAGCATTAAGCATAGATTTTTTTTCAGTTCTAAGAAATATTGTAATGTCTCAATTGCTAAGTCACAAAAAACAGCAAGAAAACACTTGCGAATGAACCAACGAAATAATCATACATGCAGTCTATTTTGATAAAAATGGCGGTACATTGATTTTTGAAAAACTGTATATTTTGGAAACGAAGATCTAATTGATCAAATTTTAAATAGTCAATTTCAAATGGCATACAACTCAATTTAACTATTTAATGGTGGAGGGAGAGGGGGAGGGAGATGGAGAGTGAGAGGGAGAGAGAGAGAGGGAGAGGGAGAGAGAGACATACATATAGACACACTGACGTAATCGCGAAAATAGTCGAAAATGTTCCTAGGACCTCAAAACGTGGACATCTGGTGAAAATTCGATTTTTGAAAATCGCAACAAAATCAGTAACTTCCTTATCTACATACGTAGCGGAAAGTTAAAAAGTACAAATGTATTAATAGATTAATATTGTATTAAAATGGAGTGAATGAAAATGAATTAAATCTGTACCGCGCCAAAGTAGCCTTTTTAACTCGTTACTTTTATAATAGATGGCTTTAGTAATAAAATTCTAATACAAGATATTGTATCTTCTATTTTTTTTATATTTATAAAAATTTATTTTAATGGTAGATCTTATCTAGACATGAATTTAAACTACCACGTCAAAGCTCAAACCTCAAAGTGCGATACTTTTTCAGTAACAGATACCACAAAGTGCATAGAAAATGGCCTAGTATAGGGCTCGCTTTGCTCGCCCTGATTACATTGTGATAATTATTGTTACGTGTACTGAAATTCGTCGGTAAACCCGCGCGCCGGTCTCCGCGCCGCGTGGCATGCTTACTCATAGATTTGATTTAGACGCTAGACGCTTCGCCGTTCCCCCGCGCGAAAAATCGCATGCGTGAATTTTCTGTGGCCAAGCGGTAATACAAACACCACACATGATAATATGATGATCCAAATATGCACAACATTAAAAAACAAATGTAACGATGAAAGAATAATTTTTAATTTACAACGATGGTGAAATTTGTTTTATAATAATTGTAATATACTTCATACCCTTGCGTAATATCTTATAACTCGAGCCTCAAGGTTGTTAAACAAACCAAAAAAAAAAATAGTTTTTATTTAAATATTCATTGTTTTCTTTGTTTTAGGTCGAATTGACCGCAAATCATTCAGAAATAGCAAAGAATGGCCTAAGAAGGTTATGGGGTGTTCCCGACACATCGGCCTACGTGGGCCACCTCTTCCGAATGGAAATTCCTAAAGAAGCGTTTTCAGGAGAAGTTTTAGCATATAAGGTAATATATTTATCATTTTTGTATTATATTTATTGTACTAGCTGACCCGGCAAACGTTGTACTGCCATACAAATTCTTGGTGAGGTACTTGACCGCCCCTCTCAAGTAGGGGGGGGGGGAGATAAAAACTATCCTTCTTTTAAGTTGGACCTAACAGTAGATATATACTTAATTTGGTTGAAATCGATAATTAGATAATTTTATTTTTTACTAATTAGACACGCATAGTTTTAAGATATTTTTAATGTTTAAAATGCTTCGTTAGTTTTTTTTTATTTTGTTTTTATCTTTTCTTTGTGTAATGTCTCCTAGTTATATCTATTGGTCGACAGAGCTTATTGCTTTTTTTATTTGTTGTTTTTAATCTATTTTTTATCTTCTTGCTAGTATTTTTTGGTTCTTTTCACTAGTATTCCTTTCGTAGTTTATCCTTATATTATTTTTGTTATTTTTAAATCAGAATTCAGCACTGTCGTTTGTTACTGTAAATTGTCTGCATCTACTAAATTATCTGCAGGTCCCAAATTCTTTCATCTGCAAACTTTGTTATGACTGAGGTATTGTCTGTAACAATAGAGTCCAGTTAGTAAGCATCGAAGTGAAGTAGGTATATATGCCCTTAGAGGCATTTATACCAAAACACATTGGGGCACATATCCCTTTTCACTAGGATAAATGCTAGTCCTAATACAGAAGTAAAAATAAAATAAACTTACCTGTTATATCCAAAGTTATGTATCTACTGTCAGTAACGCTCCATGCATAACGGCACGCACTTATATTTTATGGCAGACTAGTCAGGGATGGACACATTCGTATTATAGGGCATCTTTTGCTCATTCGTTTTATCATTATCATAATTGTAATTAGGCGTCTATCCCTATTGGGCGTATATTCCGGACTTACCCTAATATTAGTATGGATTAGGTCAAAATTTTATTATCTTTTTTTAGAAATTAAGGTTCAGTAAAGTTCTAAACCTTGATTACTAGTCAACCTAGTGTTTCGTGGTCTAGTGTCGAGTGTGATTCTAACAAAAATTAGCACTTTAAGTTTGCTTTAAGTAAGCCTTATATTTCACAAACGGGGATATGAAATATTAAGTCTTAAACATTGATATGTCTTAAATCATAAAATTGTCTTCAAACCTGCAATATTTTTTAAAAACCAATCCAAAGTTACTCCACACCATGGAGTATGTGAGAAAAAAATCCCACTTTACCTGAGAAAAAAATACCCTTAAAAATTTTTTTTTTCAAAATCTAATTTTACAATTTTGTCGGCGTGACGACGACGACGTGTATACATGGGGCACACTAAAAGTTTTGCACTTCTAGCTAATCGGAACTATTTGAATTTCGAATGTTATATTTTTAAAACGTTGCAACCTTCTTAGTAATAAAAAAAAAAAACAATCGGCGGGAAGTTCTTCGTACGCAACGAAAAAGGAATTAAGTCGAAAAGATTTTAGAGCGATGATTTTTTATGATTTTAAAAGTTCTCTTTCTCCGCAAGGCTGTGCCGCTCGTCTTCAAAATGCTTTTGGGAGAGAAGCACCTTGTTTGAGCACCGTGAGGCGATATGGTTTGCTGAATTTGAGAGAGGTCGAATTTCTTTACATAACGAATTGCGTGAAGGGCGGCCTTCAACTGCCGTCAACGAAAATAATGTGGCTACTGTTAAGCAGTTAATTGAAGAAAACCCCCGGATTACATATGAGTCAATTCGAGGACTATTGGGGATTGGTATGAGCCAAATTCAGAAAATTTTACAATTTGAAAATGGGAACAGGCCAACATAAGTGAGACATGCGAGAAACGTTGCTAAAAAAATGATCGCGTTTTTTTCTCAGCTTCCGGTCCCATCTGTTCAATTCCACTTGAAGATCAAAAGAGTGTTAATGCCGAGTGGTATTCTATCATTTGTTTACCCGGGGTGTTAGAAAAAGTTCGCGAAAGACGACCCAAAAGCCGCATTCTCCTACACCATGATAACGCTTCTTCACACACGGCCAACAAAACAAAGTCATTTTTAGCTTCCGAAAAAGTACATATCGCCACTCATCCTGCGTATAGCCCCGACCTAGAACCCTGTGATTTCTGTATTTTCCACAAAATCAAAGATTTGATGAGAGGTTTTACTTTTACCAACTCCGAACAGGCAGTGATAGCGTTCAATCAGCACGTAGAAAACATGCCTTCAGATCTGTGGTCCTCCTGTTTTAAAAAATGGTTCGATCGCATGAAAAATGTTTAAAATGAAAAGCAACAAACATAATATTTTGGTTATAACATGTTGTTTCTTTAAGTTACGCAAAAGTTATAGTGTGACCTACGTATTTGAACCAAATTACAACGTATGGTACGTATTATCTCTGAGCCAGGCTGCAGACGGACGGACATGGCGAAACTATAACGTTTCCCTAGTTGACTTAGGAACCCTAAAAACGAAATAATTCTAAAACTTGATACTTCTGAGATATAAGAGTCCAGTATATATCGACATTATTTCTATAGATTTTCTCCTTTCAAAGCAATTTACAAAAGAAACGAAGTCTTAGAAAATATGAGGTTGAGAATTTTCTTTGACGTCAAACGATAAAAGTTTCATAAGAAATATTATTAAACAGATAGCAAACTGTACAGCTAACAATTGTTAAATTCAAGGCTATTCGGATACGCAATATCTAGAGGAAAACACGGCTATCAACAACAGTGTTTGAAATGTGAACATATTTTTTTGAATATTTCTTGTTTATATATTTAGACAATAAACAACCCGCTATGTGGAAGCTAATGTGTTTTAAAAGCAATACGACTATCTGGAATATTTAATATAAGCCTAAATTAAAAATTTAAACACCCGAATCATTTATCATAAGACCACTTTTCCGTCTCCTTTGCATCATATCCAGAGCTGATGATCTTCAAATAGAAATCCATCCAAATATGCAATTATGAAAATATGCAATTTTCAAACTTTCATATTTGCAATAAGCTGCTATACGCGACTTTTTTAGATAAAAAAAAATCCAATAATATCTGAATTATGTGCCACCGTCTCAACTGAGTTTTTTTTAACATCTCGACCTGATTTTGTACTGCCCTAACTTCCTTTTCCTTTTTTCTGTGTCGTCTATAGGAGATGTTTACTAATTACAAATATTTCGGTATGCAAATATCTATATTAATTATTTATCTTAATATATATAAATTACGTATCACGTTGTTTGTCAGCAATGTACTCCGAATGTAGCGAACCGATTTCAATGAAATTTTATAGATATCTACTGTTTGGTCTGACTCAAAAGACAGGGTAGTTTTTATCTCAACTTTTTTTGTATTTGTAAATATCAGGGCGAGGAAGAGAATTGAATGAAAGAAAACCTTTTGTCAATTAGGGCACATAACCAGTCTTGCCCATTGTTTGATTTCTAGAAAAACTGAAATCTAAGATTTACACGAATTACCCGTGTTAGGGTTCGAACTTGAGGATTTACGCATCTATAGATGATGGTAATAATATGTTATTGCAGGTTCGAAACGAAGATGGGCGTCACATGCCCAGTTGGCTAGCTGTGGATACGAAGCACGGTTTGATCAGCGGCGTGCCCCAGAAGCAAGATCTGGGAGCGCACACCTTCACCGTCGTAGCGCATGGACGCACGCGCGGACTTACTGCCACAGACAGTTTTACTATAGAAGTAAGATTGTTTTTTTACCCCATTGGATAACACAAGCAAATGGCTCTCCAGATGGAATTAGATGTCAATCGCCTATAGACATCATAGATGTTTATTGTTGCATTGCTATCCATCTGGCAATATGGTAACTTGCATAAGTTTAATTGCTACTGATTGATCAGCGACGTGCTTTAGAAGCAAGACCTGGAGTACACACCTTTACCGTCCGCGTCGTAGCGAACGGACGTACATACGGTCTACTGCCACGGTCCTTTCGTTATAGAAGTATGAGTGTTTTCGATTTCCGTACATATATATAAATATGTAGAATTGAAGCGTCTGTATGTATGTTCCGTGTCTGTCTAGGCCCCCTTTGCAGAGAAGATCATCTGCTTTTCTGTCAGGCAGTCCGTAAAAGGCGAATAATTGCCTAGACGTACCACTCGTGTAACAACTTACCTAGTTCCGCAACGTCTCACCAGAGTTTGGCACCACCACTTTACATATTCTTGCCGCAGTAGCGGCAATGCTTATCAGTTATCACTGCCATGTTCCGGTTTGGAGGGTAAAGGCACGTGTTATTACCATCCAGCTTCGCTAATACCAGTTACATTTTGGTGATTGTTTCTATGCATGCAAGAGAGCCATCTGCTTGTTTGCTAACTTACGAAAAAAAAAACTTAAATCTGTCAAGTGCAGGTATATTTAAAGAAAAGAAGGATCCACGTAAACATTAATTCGTTAGAATCTTACTTTCACTACGTTTTTATAGGTTTGTCAGGGGGAGATTGTCAGTCACCCCTGTCTAAAAATTTACAATAATAGTTTATCTTGATTTCAATTTTATATGAGATACAGTATTCTAAGCTCCCTGATTCCTAAAATAGTGAAAACTGTGTTATAGGATCCAGCTTATCTTAAAATTCTGGTCTCAAAATAACTTGAGCGCGCTTAAAATGTAAAAACCAACTTCTAATTTTCTGCATTTCTTAAACCCTACTTCAATTTTCAATCGTGAACAAAAAAGATTTTTTCAGATCTGCTAATAAGTGACTAAGTTCTAAGGTAACAAGTGTAAAAGAAATAAGGACCAAGTGAGAAATTACTCCTTTTTGGGAAGGCTGTTGAAAATCGAGCGTGTTTTTATTTTGCGTGTTATAGGAGTGGTTATAAATGCCTACATAAAATGTATATCTATAAATAAACTAATATATATATATATATATATATATATATATATATATATATATATATATATATATATATAACAGTTTTGTGCAAAAGTTTGACGTAACTGTTGTAGATATGAGTTTGTAAATGTTCTGGGGCCTAATTCACGTAATTAAACAGCTATCGAGTTGAAGTGTTTAAGACTCTTACACATGTTCTTACATATTATGCGGCGTCGAACAACGTCTTGGCGTTCTATTGTGTTTATGTGTGTGAGAGCCCTAAGCGCATTGACTTAATTACGTGAATTGGGGGGCTATGACAGTTTTTAACTGTTTTAATAGTTATTTTTTTTATCAAATAGTTACAAACTGTTAATAACTGGTTAAAACTATTTGAAGCCATTGGTTTTGGTGGCGAGGATGTAGGAGAGACATAGGGAAGGACGTTATATGACGTTAAGAAACATACAAAAATATATTATATGAATGTTACTAATGCTTTGAATGTTAATTGTTGAAAGTTAACGTCAGCCAACATTTTTAAACATTTTATTTTCTGCTTCCACACTGAATACTAAATGTTAAAAAACGTTTTATAACACCCGTGTGGGAGCATCTTTACTTTCAATAATCTACTGTTATACAAATCAAATATTCTTTCAGGTTAAGAAATCCGACGAAAAACCTCAATCGAAATACGGAACATGTGTTCACAACGAGAACAGACTTGTCTTGGTGATACTCATAGACACCGCCTTCCACAAGATATCGTCGCGACAACGAATAAGGGCCCTAATGGATCTTGCCAATTTTATGGCGCTTGATGGAGTAAGTTGGATATGTTTTTATTTACTTACCTTAAATTCTTTACCTCATTATTATCTCGGCATCTCGTATCGGCATCGGCAATGGCGTATGAGGTCCTAGGATCAAATCTAGGCTCGGACAATTAATAAAGTGTTATCGTGTGCGTATGTTAGCGCTTATTCTATATCGTTTTGTTATTACATAATGGCTACTGTCGTAGCCACAGACAACATGAATATTAATAATAGACATGCCATGGGGAAGGAAACGTATCGCCGCGCATATGAGCAAACGCTCCTATCACTGTCAAAAGTGTCATACATTTGTAGTTATATTATATCGTGAATAAATAGAAATAAATTAAATTTCTATGTAACCTTGTTAAAACAGTACGTTTTATCATACCGAATGAGATAACAAGATTTAAAAATTACCCTTTAAGGAATTTTATTTAATTGGTGAGAAATATAACTCTGTATTTTTGCTACACTGACAAACTGACAAACTAAAAGATTGCTTAAGTTTTGCATTATCTCGCTCAGGTCTGGATACTGGTACACCTACCTTACCTATTCCTTCCGCAATAGCGTCAGTGCTTAAATCTGTCACGTTCCGGTTTGGAGGTAGGCGCCAGGCGGTAGCATGTGGCATTGTGACCTCGCCACAAGGATAACAATGCATCATTAACAGCTTAAGTATATGTATTGTAGGCTATAGTGTCTTCTTTCATTCAGTAGAAACATCTGCTTGTTTGCTACCTTATGAATATATAAAAACGGTCAACTGCGAGTTGGACCGCATACCGAGGGTTTCTTACAAACTTGTAACTTTAGCTACACATAAATTTCATGACTACGTCAACTGGTAGTAGCCTATAGGTTTTGAATACCTTGTGAAATCGCAAAATAAGCGACATAAACGGTCACATCTTTTGATCGCGCTTTTTTGTGATGTAACTGAAAATTTACGGTTTTCGGATTTTTTCTTTACATGTGCTGTAAGAAATCGCTTCTTGTCAAATTTCATTATTGTAGGTCCAACGTACCTGTAAATTTTGATCGCAAATCGCAAAATCGCTTTTGAAACCTTTTGAAATCGCAAAATAAGCGATATAATGGTCTTATCTTTTAATTGCGTTAACATACAAGTTTGTTTTTTTCACAGCCGATAGGAACAGTAGCCCCAAGTTGAGTATTTGATATAAATTTCAACTCGATACCTCTATGTGTTCCTGAGAAAAAGGTCTTGACTGACGGACAGACGAACAACAAAGTGATCTGATAAAGGTTACGTTTTGTCCTTATGAGGTATGGAACCCTAAAATGGCCAATTTAAATATTCGTACTTTATTACTTCTGTTCAACTTTTTCAACAGAAATTGGCTTCGTAAGTCCTTTCATACCAATTGTAAAAGGGTCCGACACTAGCAATGTAATAGGAATTTGCCTAACGCCCGATCCCGAACTCTGAATGGACCAAATTCGATTAAATGCAGGTAGATTAACTCTAAAGGAAATGTTAAATTCGTGACGAGACTAGAAATCGTCGCAAAACCAACATGCAACGATTGTACTCATGCATAATTTGACTCGATTGCGCGCCGCAAATGATCAAACATTTGGAGAGAATATTAGAATTGAGATCTAGTCAATAAGTTTTAATACAATATTTTTTAATTAACTAGCTGACCCGGCAAACGTTGCTTGACTACTCGTATTTTTTTTCTACATTTTCTCACCTTTTAAACCTTCCCTGGACGTCAACAGTTAATTCAAAATAAAAATTAGCCAAATCGGTTCAGCCGTTCTCGAGTTTTAGCGAGACTAACGATCAGCAATTGATATATATATATATATATATATATATATATATATATATATATATATATATATATATATATATATATATATATATATATATATATATATAGATAACACTTGTACTGTTTTATTAATTCCCGGCAAACTTCGTACTGTCATATTTTATTTCTCTAATCGCAACTGAGGAAATAAATCAACGTACACCGCCATCTATGAGAACTTCATAAAACTAAACAGTAAATAAACACTTGCTTAAGAAACCATTAATTGATATATTTTATTCGTTTACATAAGCGAGTAATTGAGATGATAACTATCCTATCCAGTAAGTTAGACCAAAATAACGGATACATGTGAAATTTGATTGAAATAAGTTCAGTAGTGTTTTAGTTTATTGGCAACATACATCGTGACACAAGATTTTTACGTATATATAGATAAATATTGTATAAAAATGAGATTTCACCAAGTGCCGACGATAAATGATGTAGAATATCAAATAAGTTTTATTTAAAGTAGGATATAGTACAAGTAAAGTCAAAGACTTTTTTAGTGAAAACTTGGCTGCGATGGGCGACTTTTAGTAGGATCAAAGCTTACGGTTTCTACTGACCTACATACACACTACTCACACTTGTAACGTAAGCCAAATTCATACTATCCGGAGACGTATCGTACTACAAATGTCTTGCGACATTATGAATTTGGCTGTGTATTGTATTTCGTTTTGTTTGTACAATTTTCGATATCGTACCGTATTCCTAAGTTTTTACTTCTGACGGCAGTCGCTATGATTATCTTTAGATGTTTGAACGCGCTTATCCCGGATGTATCAGTCGGATTTAAAAATTCCCCCGTGTTGGTCTCGGGCTCCTTTGAAGAATAGGCTAACTGCCATTTTACCAAGCAGGTCGTAAAAGGCGACCGATTGGATATGCGAGTCACTACCATTGTGGTTACTAGGTGGTAGAGTTCTGCATTGTCTCGTCCGGGTCTGGTACAACGGCCTTACCTATTCCTGCCGCAATAGCGTCAGTGCTTGTCAGTATCTTGTACCGGTTTGGAGGATAAGGTAGCCATTAAACTTATGCATGTGGCATTAAACCTCCCCAAATGATAGCATCGCACCATTAACATCTTTGGTATATATAGGCGATGGTTGACTCTTTCCATCAGAAAACCCATCTGTTTGTTTGACATCTTATGATTTTTTTTTTTTGTGTGTGATGTAATATTCGCATTCACAAGGAAGATTCTGGGTTACCTTTTTATTTGCCAAATGTAGTATTGTTTTTCTGTCACGCGAACACAGCGGTGGGAGGGGGCCAAAATATAACTAGAATAGTATTACATAATAAATGAATGCCCCCTAAATAGCTAGCCACTTTTACAAATGTTAACTTTTAACGCGAACGAAATCGCGGGCAATATCAAGTTATCTAATAAAATTGTAAAATTTCCCACGTATTGGTTCGGGCCCCTATTAAAAAATAGACCGTCTGCCATTTTGCCAGGCAGTTCGTAAAAGGCGAGCGATTGGCTAAACTCGCTAATGTCGTGAATGTAGTTACAGTACTGCAATATCTCGCCCGAATTTGGTACAATCGCCTTACCTGTATTCCTGTTGCAATAGCGGCAATTCTCACTGCAGTGTTTCGGTTTGGAAATAAAGTAGCCGGTAAACTCACGCATGTGGCATTAACACCGCTACATGGATAGCAACAAACATTAATATTTTTTGTCTATAGGCGCTGTTTATCTCTTTCAATAAGTAATTGATACAAAGAGAAAAAAATATATTTCACTATCTGACCCGACAAACGTTGTTTTGCTAAATATATTAATTAATAGATCGGGGCAAAAGTATTTTTGTATTTTGAATGTATTATTAATAATCAAACCTCTTTGGCTGTACTGAATATAACTGGCTGGTTTTAATATCATTAAAATTTTACATTCTGAAGATGCAATAAATAAAAAAAACTAGTTCCCGCTATTTTTCAATTGTTTTTCAAGCAACCAAAATGAACGTGTGGCGAAGAAATTTGGTACATTTTAAAGTTTTATTTAAGAAAGTGGAACATGATCGACATATTAGTAGCTACGACATTGCTGAAGAACTAGAGGTTGATCATTAAACAGTTTTACGTCATTTACGAAAGTCTGGGTACAAGAAAAAACTTGACATTTGGGTACCACATGATCTCACTGAGAGAAACCTAATGCAACGTATTTCCATTTGCGATTCTTTGTTGAAACGTAACAATTCCGAATCATTTCTTAAACAGTTGATTACGGGTTAAAAAATGGGTGACTTACGATAAGAATGGGCGAAAAAGATCATGTTCGAAGCATGGACAAGCCACACAGACCGTGGCAAAGCCCGGCCTGACTCGGAACAAAGTGATGCTATGTGTATGGTGGGATTGGAAAGGACTTCCACTATGCGCTTTTGCCACTTTGTAAAACTATTTATTCTCTACTGTCAGCAACTGATGAAGTTCAAAAAAGTTATTGCTCTCAACCGGCCGGAGCTGGTAAATAGGAAGGGCGTGGTGTTCTCCACAACAACACCAGACCGCACTCATTTATAGTCACGCAGCAAAAATTGAGAGAGCTTGGTTGGGATATTTAAGGCATTTTTTGCCCCGCACGACTGCTCTGTGGAATCAATTACCAGCGGATGTATTTCCGAACCGATACGACTTAGGGGCCTTCAAAAAAAGAGCGTATTCATTCCTTAAAGGCCGGCAACGCACCTGCAGTACCTCCGGTGTTGCAGCTGTTCATGGGCGGCGGTGATCACTTACCATCAAGTGAGCCTCTTGCCCGTTTGCCCCCTATTCCATAAAAAATAGAATGTGTTGATGCATCCTCCGTATAGCTCTGACCTTGTTCCATCAGATGTCCACCTGTTTCGGTCATTGCAGAACTCTTTAGGAAGCATAAAGCTAACCTCAAAAGAACACTGTGAACACTACCGGTCAGATTTTTTAAATCAAAAATCTCAATATTTCTACAAGAATGGGATCATGGCACTACCCACAAGATGGCAACAAGTTTTCGACTAAAACGGCACATACATATTATAAATAAATAAAAAATTATATCTAAAAAATATATTTTCCTTCTAAATACTTTTGGCCCGACCTTATATAACAGTATTTCTTTATTATATAATGGATGTTATTATACATATAAACCTTAATCTTGAATCCCTCTATCTATTAAAAAAACTGCATCAAAATCCGTCGCGTAGTTCTAAAGATCTAAGCGTACATAGGGACATAAGGGAAAGCGACTTTGTTTTATGCTATGTAGTGATGTCGTTTTCATAGTTGCATTTCTGCTGGTCTAATTAATAAATTGATGCCTATTTCAAAATAATAAGTATTAACGAATAGAGTCGCTGAATAGTAGTCGAGTAGTTGAGGCTTAGAATGCTGATGGGATTGCCGCGTTTCTGCAGCACGTCCCTGATGATTGCCGATGCGCGCACAGATGGCTTTCATGCTAAAATTAAAAGAGCAACATAACCAGAATTCGTAGAAGTCCCAACAGCATTCTGAGGGTCTTGTCTTACAAACACGATAGTCAGTTTTTGAAACGGTGAATTTACATATCCTCAGTGTTTCAAACATAGTAAATAAGTAATATTAATATATTAATAAATAAGTCTACAATTAATATATTAATAAATAAACCTTATAACATACTAATAAATGGATATTTAGATCTGAAAAATTAAAAATTATTATTATTAATAATGCGAATTTGTACACTCGTTCAAATCACAAGATAATGACTTATTTACTTCATGGTAACGGAATGACTTTGCGATATTGTATTTGATTCTCAAATTATCAATGCTCAAATTGGACATTTTGCTCCATAATTTATTTGCTCTATTTATCTTAAAAAATCATAACTTACTCGGTATTGGATATGCCTACGACATGTCTATAAGGCAGATGATCTATTTGTCAAAAACAGCTTGGACTAGCGAAGCTCAGACTCCTCTATGTACTGTGTTAAATCAGTGTAAGAGAAGCCGATAATAATTATCGATATTTCTATTAATCAGGATGAATTCTGGATGGAACCCTATAAAGCTGAATCTGCTCAAAGCCATACCGTGTTGATGACTGGAGCCGGTACTACTAAACGGAGAAGAAGTGATGCAACTACTGCCATTTATCTTAACGTAAGTATTACATTATTTTTTATTAGTTGCCAGCAAATTTTACAGATAGACATTATCCTGCCCGCTGTTTCTTAATCTCCACAAAATTGTTTTGTACAATACCATGAACACAGTGTAAAAGTGGAAATACGACCTGTCAAAATTTGTATTTGAACCGCTATCGCTAGGCATAGAAATAAATAAATAAATATCCCTGGACAAATTATACGAATTGCCGCTCCGTTGGTCGAGTAGTTAGCGACCCTGACTACGCAATCGACGAGGCTCGGGTTCGATCCTCGACGGGGACAAGCATTTGTGTGATGAGCATAAATGTTTGTATTTCCGGGTTTGAGTGTTTATTAAATATATTCCAGTATTTATACCTATATGTATTTCTATGTATTAGTATCGTTGACTAACACCCATAACACAAGCAAATAATTTGCTTACTTTGGGGTTAGATCAGTAAGTGTAATTTGTCCCGTGAATATTTATTATATTTATTATTATTTTCGGAAAAGATCTATTCTATCTCAGCGTAAATCTGGTTTAACTGTAACAACGGGCATAAGCCAAGTAAATTACAGTGTGTGCGGTAGTGTTTCTTCTAATTGCATGAATTTTCTCACTGTCCTACAAGTATTTAATATAGCGGCTTTTTGGATTATCGTTAGGATATTTGGTTTTAAATCTATTACTTTTAGGCTATTGCGGATGTTGTTAGGGACTATCCCGGTTGTTGAAATTACTATGGGCACTATATATACTTTTTCTTGTTTCCAAATTCTTATTATTTCTTCTTTTAATTCTGTGTATTTATTTATTTTTTCTGTAATTGTTTTTTGTAAGTTATGGGTGTTGGGTACAGCTATATCTATTAGGTATGTAGTTTTATTAATTTTATCTTGTAAGGTTATGTCTGGACGGTTGAAGTGAATTGTTTTGTCAGTAAGTATGGCGCGATCATAGTATAGTTTATGTGTTGTATTTTCTAGAACTGACTGAGGTGTGTACTTGTAATATGGTGTGTTTGTATTCTGAATGAGTTTATGTTTTTGTGCTAATTTCTGATGAATGATGTTAGCAATCTGGTTGTGTCGGTGTGTGTAGTCTGTTCGTGTGAGGTTTGTGCATGCTCCGGTAATATGTTGAATGGTTTCTGGCTGTGTTTGACATTTACGACAATTGTCGTTAGTTACTGTAGGGTCCTTTATTATGTACTTTCTATAGTTTTTCGTGTTGATTACCTGGTCTTGTATAGCCATAATGAATCCTTCTGTTTCCGGAAAGAGACTACCAATTTTAAGCCACATATTGGAGGCCTTTGTGTCAATATGTGGTTGGTTTAAATCGTGTGGGTGTCGGCCGTGCAGTACTTTTTTCTTCCAGTCTTCTAATTTCTTATTCTGTGGGTCTATGTTCTGTGGGTTTTCTTGGCTGGGATCTTGTTCCAAATTGAGTGGTGTATAATTTCTATCATTTTGAATTATAGCTTTATGTAAATCGCTAGTCTGTGATTTAGTATGGAAATATAACTTTAGATTATAAACCTGTTTGTGCCATAAGTGTTGTACGTCAATTAAACCTCTGCCTCCGTCCTGCCTCCTGATAGTCAATCTTTCAATTGCGGATTTTGGATGTAAATTATTATGTTTTGTAAGTATTCTGCGAGTTGTACGTTCTATCTGTTCAAGGTCTGTCTTTGTCCACTTTATGATTCCGAATGAGTAGGTCAGGATAGGTATGGCGTAGGTATTGATGGCTTTAATTAGGTGTTTTGCAGAAAGTTGTGATTTACAGATAGCATTGATTCTTCTTTTATATTCTACAGTCAATGTTTGTTTAATGTGTGTGTGGTCAAGACCTTTCAATTGTTGGAAACCAAGATATTTGTAGACGTCATTTGGTTCCATAGCTGTTATGTTATTGGTATCATCAATTGCATAGTCACCGGGTCGAATTTTACCTTTAATTATATGTACCGCTTTACACTTATCCAATCCAAATTGCATATTTATATCTGTACTAAACTCTGTAGTAGTTTTTATAAGCTGTCTCATTTCTTTGTCATTTTTTGCATATAATTTAATATCATCCATATAAATAAGATGTGATATAATTTTTTCAATATTACTATGTTTAAGTCGGTATCCGGCTCGGTCGCTGTGCAATCGATAGGAAAGGGGATTCAATGCAAGACAAAACCACAATGGACTCAAAGAATCTCCCTGATATATACCTTTTCTTATAGCTATCTCTCTAGTAATTATATCAGTATTTCTGTTGTGTAGATGTAGTGTAGTTTTCCAGAGTGTCATAATATATCGTAGGCAACTAATTATTTTGGGATTAATTTTGTAGATTTCTAATATTTTAACTAACCAAGAGTGTGGGATGCTATCAAAAGCCTTCATATAGTCAATATATGTACAGTGGAGATTTCTTTGGTTAGAGATGGCATGTTTTACGACGGTTGAGTCTATGATGAGTTGTTCCTTGCATCCCATGTGGCCCCGTCTACATCCTTTTTGTTCTTCTGCAAGTATATTGTTTTGTTCTATGTGTGTATTGATTCTTTTAGCTATGACTGATGTAAGCAGTTTATAAATGGTTGGTAGACATGTTATAGGTCGATATTCGGATGGTTGTGTAGGGTTGTTTGTTTTAGGTAACATATAAGTTGTTCCTGCGGCTATGAACTCAGGTATATTCACTTGGCCTTGAATAATTTCGGAAAAAATTTTAGCTAGTGGGCTGTGTAATACGGTTAGTTTTTTGAACCAAAAGTTATGTATTTTGTCTGAGCCTGGGGATTTCCAGTTATGTAATTTGGTTGTTATGTTTCTAATCTCATCTTCTGATATCTGTTCGAATTCCATTTCTTTTATTCCATTCCATCTTTTTTCTTCTTCTGTTATCCAACCAGCACCCTCTTTGTGGGATTTCTGATCTTCCCATATGCCTGCCCAATATTCTTCTATTTGTTGTTTTGTAGGTTCTTGTGTATTATTTACAAGTGTGACGGTTTCTCGTTTTCCTAAATTTCTGTAAAATAATTTTTCATTAGTGGCAAATGTAGTGTTATCTTTCTTGCGCTGCTCTGATTTTTTATATCTTTTCAGTCTATGTACTTTAAGAGCTAGCTTTTGCTTTAGTGTATCTAAGTATTCTTCTGGTATTCTATTGTTGTTTTCATGCCTTGTGTGAATGGTTACATTTTTAAATATTTCTTCTACTCTTTTAACTACTTTCTTAGATCTATTGTTGTTAATGTATTGTGTAAGTTTTCCTATATCTACCCTAAGTTTTTCGATATCTTTCTCTAGTCTGTGTTGCCACGATGGTTTGTATTCGTTTTTATTTCTTGTTCTTCTTAAATTATTTGTTACATTATAGTTTAATTCTTCTGATATAACTAAAGCAGTACAATAGATTAAAGTGTGAATGTCTTTAAGCTGTACGTTTGGTGAGATAAATTCGTTCAGTATATTTTGGTTAAATAAATCAATCAGTTCAAATAATTTTTGACTATATTTCAATTTAGGTAGTTTTGGTCTAACCATAGGATCCATTCCTGAATATAGGATTAATGTGCTTCGTAGTTTGTCTGTTACTTCTTGCATGTATGTGTCGTTTATAAGATGAGTGTTTATTATTGTATCTATATCATTCTCTATTAGTATTGTTACTGCTTCAGTTTGTGTGGAACAGTGTGAAATTTGTGTGTTTGCCAAAGATGTGTCAGGCGAATGTGTGATTTGATGTGTGTGCGCTAGTGACTGGGTTTGTGTATATAAATGTGTAGGTTGTTCTGAAGTGTGTTGTCTTCTGTGTTCGCTAACATTATTTCTAGTTTCTTCTTCGTGCAGTTGTTTTCTTACTTCGTCTTTTAGTTTTTCTAGTGTAGTTATAGACAGTAATTTATTTCTTTCTATTGCTCGTTTTTGGTCAGAAACTCGTTGTTCGGATACATTTACGTCAGGATATTGTAGTGAGAAACGTTCATGCAGTTTTTTCCTATAAATGGTCATGTCTGTTTCTAATTTGGTGATGTAGTAGTAAGTGCGCATGATAAACAGGTTAACTTCTTGACTCCATTTCATGCGCATCCTTGTTTTACCTGCCTTGGTGGACGCGGGCAAAAAGGCATTTGCCACCCGCGCAACAGTCAAGGTAGGTCTAGGACTGAGTGTCTCTCTTGAGTGTTCGTCGACGACAGACACCGTTGTGGGTACATATGATACAATGGACGGGCTTAAGGGTTCTACTAATGATGAAAATGAATTTAAACTAAAGTTGTCTATGTCAGTCTGTCGGTTTTCTGTCAAAGAGGCAGTAGCATCTTCGGGTGACCCGGAGCGAGCCTGCCTATACTCAACTCCGCTGACGGTCCGTATGCTGTCACATCCAGCGTCAGCTCCAGATGTGCCCCGGCGATCGCCCCCGGGCAGCGGCCCTATACGCTTTTTCTTACTACGTGTCTCCATTTTGGGTGGGTTGCCAGTGCCACGTTGGCCACGCTAGTTACTTTTTATCGTGTGTCCGCCCCCCACGTGAGTCTGATGGTCGACTCGGACGTGTGGTTGGCCTTGAAGGGGGCTATTATTATTATTATTATTATTATTATTATTATTATTATTATTATTATTATTATTATTATTATTATTATTATTATTATTATTATTATTATTATTATTATTATTATTATTATTATTATTATTATTATTATTATTATTATTATTATTATTATTATTATTATTATTATTATTATTATTATTATTATTATTATTATTATTATTATTATTATTATTATTATTATTATTATTATTATTATTATTATTATTATTATTATTATTATTATTATTATTATTATTATTATTATTATTATTATTATTATTATTATTATTATTATTATTATTATTATTATTATTATTATTATTATTATTATTATTATTATTATTATTATTATTATTATTATTATTATTATTATTATTATTATTATTATTATTATTATTATTATTATTATTATTATTATTATTATTATTATTATTATTATTATTATTATTATTATTATTATTATTATTATTATTATTATTATTATTATTATTATTATTATTATTATTATTATTATTATTATTATTATTATTATTATTATTATTATTATTATTATTATTATTATTATTATTATTATTATTATTATTATTATTATTATTATTATTATTATTATTATTATTATTATTATTATTATTATTATTATTATTATTATTATTATTATTATTATTATTATTATTATTATTATTATTATTATTATTATTATTATTATTATTATTATTATTATTATTATTATTATTATTATTATTATTATTATTATTATTATTATTATTATTATTATTATTATTATTATTATTATTATTATTATTATTATTATTATTATTATTATTATTATTATTATTATTATTATTATTATTATTATTATTATTATTATTATTATTATTATTATTATTATTATTATTATTATTATTATTATTATTATTATTATTATTATTATTATTATTATTATTATTATTATTATTATTATTATTATTATTATTATTATTATTATTATTATTATTATTATTATTATTATTATTATTATTATTATTATTATTATTATTATTATTATTATTATTATTATTATTATTATTATTATTATTATTATTATTATTATTATTATTATTATTATTATTATTATTATTATTATTATTATTATTATTATTATTATTATTATTATTATTATTATTATTATTATTATTATTATTATTATTATTATTATTATTATTATTATTATTATTATTATTATTATTATTATTATTATTATTATTATTATTATTATTATTATTATTATTATTATTATTATTATTATTATTATTATTATTATTATTATTATTATTATTATTATTATTATTATTATTATTATTATTATTATTATTATTATTATTATTATTATTATTATTATTATTATTATTATTATTATTATTATTATTATTATTATTATTATTATTATTATTATTATTATTATTATTATTATTATTATTATTATTATTATTATTATTATTATTATTATTATTATTATTATTATTATTATTATTATTATTATTATTATTATTATTATTATTATTATTATTATTATTATTATTATTATTATTATTATTATTATTATTATTATTATTATTATTATTATTATTATTATTATTATTATTATTATTATTATTATTATTATTATTATTATTATTATTATTATTATTATTATTATTATTATTATTATTATTATTATTATTATTATTATTATTATTATTATTATTATTATTATTATTATTATTATTATTATTATTATTATTATTATTATTATTATTATTATTATTATTATTATTATTATTATTATTATTATTATTATTATTATTATTATTATTATTATTATTATTATTATTATTATTATTATTATTATTATTATTATTATTATTATTATTATTATTATTATTATTATTATTATTATTATTATTATTATTATTATTATTATTATTATTATTATTATTATTATTATTATTATTATTATTATTATTATTATTATTATTATTATTATTATTATTATTATTATTATTATTATTATTATTATTATTATTATTATTATTATTATTATTATTATTATTATTATTATTATTATTATTATTATTATTATTATTATTATTATTATTATTATTATTATTATTATTATTATTATTATTATTATTATTATTATTATTATTATTATTATTATTATTATTATTATTATTATTATTATTATTATTATTATTATTATTATTATTATTATTATTATTATTATTATTATTATTATTATTATTATTATTATTATTATTATTATTATTATTATTATTATTATTATTATTATTATTATTATTATTATTATTATTATTATTATTATTATTATTATTATTATTATTATTATTATTATTATTATTATTATTATTATTATTATTATTATTATTATTATTATTATTATTATTATTATTATTATTATTATTATTATTATTATTATTATTATTATTATTATTATTATTATTATTATTATTATTATTATTATTATTATTATTATTATTATTATTATTATTATTATTATTATTATTATTATTATTATTATTATTATTATTATTATTATTATTATTATTATTATTATTATTATTATTATTATTATTATTATTATTATTATTATTATTATTATTATTATTATTATTATTATTATTATTATTATTATTATTATTATTATTATTATTATTATTATTATTATTATTATTATTATTATTATTATTATTATTATTATTATTAACTAACACCCATAACACAAGCAAATAATTTGGTTACTTTGGGGTTAGATCAGTTAGTGTAATTTGTCCCGTAAATATTTTATTTATAAAAAAAAGAATTGATCTAACCCCAACGTAAGCAATTTATTTGCTTGTAGCATGGATGTCAATCAACGATACTAATACATATATAACATGCCACAGGGTAAGAGAGAAAAGTAGTTGATTGAGAAACAGCAACTGAATTCATGACAACTACATTAACATAAGTCATATTTTTTTTTATAAATAAACAATAAAAAAGAAAAATAATAGGCACCTTTCATAAAAGTTGACGTAAAGGAAAAAATAAACTTAAGGTGATAAGGCCTAAAATATTTAAATCTTTAAATTTACAAAATAATATTTAATCAAAAATGTATCGAAGTAAAACATACTTTGCACAAATTTAGGATCAATTAGTTCATAAAAAGGAATGTTTAAAATCGTGAAAAAATATTTTCAGTGCCTGTTTATGGTTTTATTTAAAAATACTAAATGAAGTCTTTCATAGTGTGCACTCTTTCTGTGACACATTGTATAAATACTCAAATAGATTTATTAAATATCCAAACATCACACTAATTTTGGCCCCTGTTGGGAATCGAACACGATCCCCGTTGTGTAATCGGGTTCACTAACCACGCGACCAACAAGCCGGTCGATTTATATAAAAGACTAGTTGTTGCCCGCGACTTCGTCCGCGCGGGCTTTGTTTACTCCGCTCTTACTGGTCGTAGCGTGATGTTATATAGCCTATAACCTTCCTCGATAAACAGGCTATCCAACTCAAAAAGAATTATTCAGATCGGTTCAGTAGTTTTCGAGATTAGTGCGTACAAACAAACAAACAAACAAACTCTACAATTTTATAATATTAGTATAGATTTAACGTGTAGATATTACACATGTAGAATCATTTTTTTTACTTAATACGACTTTACATAAAATTAATCTCAAACGATGTCGCACATTCTTATCTATATAATTATCTATACATTCAATAAAATAAGGTCAATTTTTTTCTCCAACATATCAAATTTCTTATCATCTGAAAAGCCTTGATCTGAATATTTGTGCCATTTTATAGTTGCATGTTTTTTAGCGATAGCTTATTAACTGCGTTTTTCATATAGATAATTCTTTAATTAAGTTATTTTATTGTAAGACCAATGTAAGAAACGTAATTAAATAAAACTGAAGAGTGCAATACTCGGCGCTTACATAGTGATTGCAATGAGTATTAGACTAGTCAAAAGTTCAAAACCGTGTTAAATCGAAATAAAGCTCCTAAAAATGTGTGCGGTGGCTAATTCGATTCGGAATGGCGTCTAGAAAAATTATTTTTAAGGCTTTATTATGTGCTAATAAAAAATTCATTACAAAATAAGATTTAAAAAGTTATTTAATTTTTCGTTAATAACTTTTAAAATAATGATATTTAAGGAATTTTGAAAAAAGATCCTGAAAGAGAAGGGAATTCAATTTTTTATGTACTAATAAACCCCTATAAACATTTTTCTAGACGTCATTCCGAACCGAATGAGCTATCACACGTTTTTAGGAACTTTATTTCTATTTAACACGGTTTTGAACTTGACTAGTTTATATACAACAAATGTTTTATAGCTAGTATATATAAACTTCATTTTTTTAACATAAAACATATTATGCTGAAATGTGAAATATATTTTCTTGCAAGTACAAATTATAACCAAAAATAAAATGATGTTTTTTTAAGTTTTGTATGACATAAGAATGATATAGTTTGTTTCAAATATTTTTTTTTATTTAAATAAAAGACAATCATTTCATTATTACGAAGTATTTATATAGACTAGTAAAATCTGCATATAAAATCAGGGACTTGGTTTAACCTTTGGCTTAAGCCTCATTTTACCGTTGGGTTTATTCCCACAAATTTGGACAAAACATGTTTACAGAGGTACCCTAATGACAAGACTACTTACTGACTTAGTTTAGAGCTTAGAAAGAATTGGAAATACGCTATATTATATATATACGCTTATATATAGAATTAAACTGATAGTGTCAAATACACTTTGTATAACAACATTAATCTATCCGTTCTAAGTTAAAACCTTCTGCATTCAGACAGACTTTTTCCCCGTGTTGGTTCCAGGCTCCTTTAAAGAATAGACCAACTGCCGTTTCGCCAGGCATGTCGTAAAAGGCGACCGATTGGCTGTGCGAGTCACTACCATCGTGGCTACCAGGTGGTAGAGTTCTGCATTGTCTCACGCGGGTCTGGTACCACCGCCTTGCCTATTCCTGCCATAATAGCGTCAGTGCTTGTCACTGTCGTGTTCCGGTTTGGAGGTAAGGTAGCCGGTAAACTTATGCATGTGGCATTAGACCTCGCCACAAGATAGCAACGCGTCATTAACACCTTTGGTGTCTATAGGCGATGGTTGACTCTTTCCATCAAGAGACCCATCTGCTTGTTTGCTATCTTATGATGTAAAAAAATAATAAAAAAAACTGAATAGTTCACATATACGTTTATTCACCTTACCTTCAACAAGAAAAAAATCACCTTAAAAATTGGTTTTAAAAATTGTTATCACACCTGGTTCTTTCGTAGCCAGAGTGAACCGAACGTCTGTATTATATATTTTACACTTTAGCACTATTCATCTTTTTAACTGTCGGCGAGATTAGTGGTGATCCTTATCGCCGCATTTTACCGACCTAATAATGATTATCGACTCTTTCTAGTGATAACCGGGACCGACGACTTTACTTGCTGATCCGTGGCACGGGAGTGGTACCAAAATAAACTGCCAGTTTCCGAGTTGCTACTGAGATTTTCATTTTTCGAGAAAAACATTGAAATCGTTAACGCTTTTACTTAACCCGGGGATTGAACCCAGGAACTCATGATCTGGCCGTATAGGCTAAACTTGTTTTTTAATTCAGTATTTTACATCGCGTTTCAGGTGGGTTGTGGAGAAAAGCTGTGGTCCCGCCACAAAGTTTTAGTCGCTGGGCTAAGAGAACAGTCACGTGATGGAACTCTTCAACAGTTGTTACGGTTGCCTGTTCTCGGCTGGAGGTTGATTGGTGTCAAGCCAATGTTAAGGCTTAAAAGACAGGTAACTTCTAATACTATTATAGCTAAAAAAAATATATATATATATATATATATATATATATATATATATATATATATATATATATATATATATATATATTATATGTACATCCCTTTTAGGATAAGCAGCGTATGATATGTCGCGAGATAAGAGTTAATTGTTAACGCCGATTAATAACTCGCTTATTCTAATATGCATACTACGACGAACGTTTTCTCGTCGTAGAGATACATTTCTCAAGTAAACAAACCAATGTAGACCTTAGTTATATTCTGATTCATGTGCATTAAAACATAGGTGTATTTAAATTTGATCATGATTTGAAATTTCGTTTTGGTTACGATAATACTAGTAAAAAAGTTACATCTTAATGAAGTGTCAAATTAGATAAAATTACAACAACGTGTTATGGTGGGTAGACAAAAAAAAGTATTGAAGTATTATGTAGAATTATGTGTCCTACGTCTCTCCGTGTTGGTCTGGGCTCGCTTTGAAGAATAGACTATCGGCCGCTGCCAGCCAGGTCGTAAACGACGATGGATCGTGTATACCATCGTGAGATCGTGTATACCATTGTGACTACTAGGTGGTAGAGGTCCGTAACATCATGCCTGGGTATGTGGTACCACTGCCTTTACTGTTCTACCGGAAAAGCGTCATTGCTGTGTTCCGACTTGGAGGGTAAGGTAGCAGGGAGATTTATGCATGTGGCATTGAGAGCAACGCATGTGCAGAGCAATGCACCATTAACATCTTTGGTGTCTATGGGCGGTGGTTTCTCTTTCCATTAGGATATGCATCTGGTTGTTTGCTATCTAATGATATAAAAACGCGGTGAAAAGTATAGAATGTATTCAATGACAATACTGTTCCGCAAAATATTATCACACTGCTTATCCTAAGCGGGCATATCTCATTAAGGTTCCTTTTGGGATAGGCAGAGTGCACTGAGTAGGTACCGTACTTACATACATACATATGTAGGTCCTTTTTAAAAAGTAATTTTAAGAGATGCTAGACGTCAGTTTCGGATAGCGCCTGATCAGTTCGACCATAGTATATAAGCGTTCTAATGCGTCCTACATCCAATCACAATCGTATTGAATATCTATTTTGTCCGGCTATCGCCATTCTTTCTACATTAAGTCATCGGAGCATGGCCCATCTTTTTATACTGATAACTTCTTTTAAAGCGTCGTCTTTTCGCTTTAATAATATGAACTCGATCCGCAAGTGTTACACCACACATTATTCGTAATGACATCATCTCAACCATCTGCTTTCATTCTAACTCTGATATACCTAACTGTCGTTTCCATACAATAGCGTTAAGATAAGAATAAATAATAACAATTTTAAAACTGTAACGACAATTTAAAATAACTGCGATTACAGTTGCGATCGAAGTAAGGGTCTTACTTTTAGGTCGCTTGTTTAAAATTAATAATTCTATTTTAGTGTTGTAAACTTTAAAGTTCCTTATATTTACGTTGTTCTTATATCGTGAAACTGAAGAAGAGGTTTTTTTAACAGATACTTTATTGATTCAGCTAGTTATGAATAATAATTAAATAAATATTGTTGGACAAATTACGTGAATGGATCTGAACCCAAATTATGCAAATTATTTACTAGTGACATGGGGTTAGTTAACGTTAATAATATATAGAAATATATGATATATAAATCCTCAAATATAGTATTTGATATACACCCTAATCCGGAAATACAAAAATCTATGCTTATCATATTTTCCCTATTCGGAATTGAAGCCTCTAGAAGTTTTTAGAATTGTTTACAAAATATCGGAATTTCTTTATCTTCTGCGTTATACGCATACCTGACTAAGGGAGGCCTGCGCTCCAGCAATGAGGACGGATATTGATTTTGTAAACAGTTTAATAATCGCCCTAATACTTTTTGAGGTATAAACAGATAAATAAATGGAAGGATGGGCAGAACAACGTAAATGACGATTTTTATTTGAAGTCAATCGAAAATCGTTATTGTACTTCGTCTGAAATGTTCATGCTTTGTATGAGTAACGATGAAATCCATTGGTTCTGATGGGTGGATTTGCTATATCTAACTTTACTCTTCTATTGGAGCAGCATACACTTTGTTTTCTTTTCATCTCACGCCCAAGCAGCGTAATCAAACCACGGTCAAAGTATCTAGGATAACTGTTGGATTGGTCTTGTAATTTGTAGCGGAATATTATTTGTCGAACCACGTATCAACACTATGCCTACAATAGCTATAAGTGTAGATTGGTGACGTAAAATGCATCAACCATTTCAAAACGGGATATCGATACGTGTTTCTGAAATCATCACAGGTGGCGAAACTTAGACCTATTAGTAAGATTCAGAAAGTAAGAGACAATCGTTAGTATGGGTCTTCTCAGAGGAAAGTCACCAACAAAACAGACCTCGAAACGTTGGTAAAAAAATAGTGACTAGTTGTTTATTTCGGAGCGGACATCTGTCGACAATCGACATCCATGCTAGAAAATTATAGTTTTTTTAATTCGAATTGGTAAACTACAATGGCATTGCCGAAATTTTTTCAAGCAGTGCGAGAGAAGAGATTAAAGGCTGGACTTTGGGGAATAATGCTTCATCACGACAGTGCCTCTTCACATACGTCTTTCCGAACGAAGGCGTATATTGAGGATGCTGGTATTGAAACCCTACCTCGCCCATCCTACAACCCACACTTAGCCCTTTGTAATTTCTTTTTGTTTCCAACAATAAAAGAAAAATAAACGGCAAGTTTTTATCGAGTACTGGAGAAGCATTGGTTGGCTATGACGTAGAAATTTCTGATCTCTCAGATCAAACTGGAAAAAGTGTTGCCAAGATTGGTTTAGACAAATGGAAGTTTGTATAGAGAATTACGGAGAGTATTAACAAAAATGTAAAACAAATAATGAGAATATCTTCAATAGTTTTTCTTTTTCGTGAAACTTACCGAGTGACCCACCTACATATTATACATTATAAAGTATACTTATAGCATGCATACACATCACACATGTCAAATACTCTTAACACTTAATAAGGACTCCTTGTGCAATATTTGAAGTAACAAATGACTATATTTGATAATAATTAAAGAAATTGTTTAGTTTCTCCGTTGATATCTACATCGCTTTTGTTGCATGCGTATTATCGCCTTGATAATGGATTTAAATTGAACAGCTCGATGAAATCGAATCAGCTCTTCACAGTACTTCACTTAGCCATATGATATTGGGTAAATTTCAGTCGTCAATTGACGATGGGTCGGGAGCATACGATAACTACGACGGGGAAGACGATGGTGGGGATTATAGTGGCTACGACGATGACGACGAAGACGACGATTACACCACCCACATTGAATCTGAATCCATCCCTGACATTGTGAGTATTACGCAAGTTATAAAGTTTATTGCAATAATATGGCTTTCATTAAATGGTTCTGAAAAATATTAATTTATTTCTAATAGGTATACTTGATTTTATTACTTTATAAAGAACAGAAAAGAGAAAATACATATATAGTACAGCAATTAGTAAGGTATAGCATATGTCCCATATGCTGTTCGTAATTCATGTGGCATCTTGTTTCTGGATTAGTGATGTTTGTTGGTAGGGGTTGAATATTGAAAACTGTTAGATTTTTATTGCCTCATATCATTGTGTTAATAAAATTTGAAGCATTTTATGAACAAAATAAAATAATTGATATTATAAAAAAGTGGGCATACAGCAAAAAAAAAAATACCAAAAGATTTGAAATATTTTTTTCATCCAGCCACGTTATATATTTTTTGTCTCTGGTAAACACGTACAAAAATATATTTCCCTTTTTTTCTTAGCAAAAGCACCGAACTAAGTCTGTTTAAACATGTTTTATCCAAAAATGTGAGAATAAAACCAACGCGGCGGTAAAATGAGGTTTAAATCAAAAGTCAAACGAATTATTTTTAATTTCTTCCGTAATAATAGTTAATTTGTTAGTAGATACGTGAAGAATACTGTTTAATAATGGTAATTTCGGTCTGTAAGGATAGATGTGAGTCAGAATCAAACTGCTTTAGGCGACAAATATATTTTTTGTCTGTCAAAAATGTACAAAAATATATTTCCAATTCTTTCTAAGCTCTAAACTAAGTCAGTAGTCTTGTCATTAGGGTACCTCTGTAAACATGTCTTGTTCAAATTTGTGGGAATAAACCCAACGGTAAAATGAGGCTTAAGCCAAAGGTTACACCAAGTCCCTGATTTTTTACGCATAATAATATATCAATTATTCATAGATATCCATAAAAATAATGTTTAATGACGTTAAAGATGTGAGTAAGAATCAAAATGTTAGAATATTGTCTTAAAAATATCGAGCTTGCTTGGAAATAACAGAAATAAAAGAGATACAAACAAAGACTGGATTTTTTATATTATAGGATAGAGCTGCTTGCTCTCCTGATGGCAAGATATATCCGTCGTATATACAGGCTTACTTTTAAAGGTCCGGCCAAATTTTCAGGGGTTGTTCAGAATCGATAATATGTTCGATTTATGTATTAAAAAACATAATTTAAAAAATCAAAATTTCAATTTTATCCGACACAGAAAACACAACGCATGGATATAAAAAAATCGGGCGCGGCTCGAGTAGTGCGCCCCGCACGCCGCCCAAACTGCCCGGCAACCCCTTGAATTCTTGACTTTAGTGGGACATTTTTAAACAAATATTTTTATATTATCTTGCAATATTTTTACAAAAATAATTAAAACGCACTTTCAATTCAATATTTAGTTCTTAACTTTATAATTTGGCTGGATCTTTAAATGTGACCCTGTATATATGCCGATTGACAAGGATATAAACCCGGAATTAACCGGATTTCTTAATAACTAAGGTGGAATACCATAGCGACTATGGTAAAATACCATCGATAATTGATGGTGGAAAAAATGTTTAAAAGTCAGCTTTTTAACGCTGATCTAATTAATCGTGATGCAACTAAACAGTTGAATCAAACTATTCGGTAAATGTCTTCCTTTTTAGCCTTTACTCTGTTTAATAAATTTTCATTGGACTCAAGACTAGCAATTCAAAAATAACTTGTTGCTTTAATCAGTTGGTCTATCATATCTATCTCATATCATATTAGTATTTAACAGCAGATCTGTTGCGTTTTTAGATCTACTTAATATCGATATTTTTGCAAAAAAAAAGTATCGATAGTTTCATGAATTTATCATAACCGACCCTGCCTGAATACTTCTGTATATCTGTAGGTCATAGGTGTCATAGATGCTATGATATAACGTAAGCTTCTATCTCAACATAGTCTTTTAATATTAATGCATCGTATAGAAGTATCTGAACTATAATCCATTCGTAATGACGTAATAAAGTAGACTTAGTTCCC
The DNA here is from genome assembly GCA_036924255.1 of Apodemia mormo. Classification (NCBI taxonomy): domain Eukaryota; kingdom Metazoa; phylum Arthropoda; class Insecta; order Lepidoptera; family Riodinidae; genus Apodemia; species Apodemia mormo. The sequence goes on along the minus strand of JAUPFN010000019.1, from coordinate 13,904,639 downwards.
AAAATATCATGAAATAATATCGGATCTAGGTTACAATTGCCTTTTTTTTATTATTTTTTATTTGGTCAAGTTAAGTAAAGTCATGTGTAAATATATCTCCTTTTGTTACTCAAAACTGATATCTACCGTATCGAATAAGTCTAATAAATAACAATCTAGTCTATATTGTGTACAGTTTTTATTTTGAAATAAATACCTATTTGCTAGCTCTATCAATTCCCTGTCTAAACGTTTTACTTCGTCTCAGATATTTTTTAATTTGCTCATTTATAATCACAAACCAATATGATTATTTTATATGATATATGATTATTTTTAAAAACAAATGCACATCAACAAAGTTAAAAGTTTTTAAAGTTTAAAAATTAAAATTAAGTTTAAAATTTGAAAATTTGTATCTTATATTTTCTTTATATTAATTATTATTAAAAATATAATAAAATACTAGCTGAACGTTATCCTGTTAGTGTATATGATATAACTGCGACATGCTGCAGTATAATCTGGTGGCGAGTAACACTACAACTATGGGTATAAAACAAAGACCTTCTCCATGAAAAAAATACATAATATTATTATATGCTAAATTTTATGGTGATTGGTCAAATGGTTTTGAGTTTAGCGATTTTATAATATACAAACATTCATTTTTATTTATGTATTTTTATACGACCCATCAAAGTAAAGTAGAAAACTATACTATATAAAAAAACACAATTTGATAAACGTACTTCAGTACATTTTTGGTGTTAAAATTAACTTTACTGAAACTTTAGTTTTCCATGTTTATAATACTTTGTTAAAGTATTACTGGGTTTAGGTAGTCCAAAATCCTTTTTTAAATGGTTCAAATTTTTTTTGTGAGGTAGAAAATTGTTAGATTGTTATCAAATCTTGATAGAATGTTAGGAACGAAGTAGAAATGGTTTAAAGTAAGTCTCCCTAATGTTTAATATCCGAGGATACTCGCGTTATATAAAGAGACAGCATAGGTCTTCTTGGTCGACACTCAGGTTCTGAGCAAGTATGTCTTAAATAGCGTCGGTTTCTTATATGCATACCAAACTTCCAAATGCAAAGTTAGTTGTCAATATTGCATGCCTGTATTTTAAGATAAAATACTAATAATAGTTTATAAAATTAATTTTAAAGGAAATGTTATGAACTCAACACTAAATCAATGAGGCGTCTTACTTTTTGTAAGTTGTTTTTTGATTTAGCGATACCACTTCAATGTAGAGGTACTGGAGGACGAATCCCAAACCCCAATGGTTTCAAATAGGTTTTATTGATTTCCGAAAAAGTTACTTCCTTGATTTTTAACAAATTGATCGTGAGATTCTCGAATTAGTTGAAATTTTATAAATTAAATCCTCTTTCAGTTTAAGTATAATTATACAAAAGGAGAAGCTAATTGTTTATTGTTAGTTTTTGTACTATTATTTTATTGTTATTACTTGTACTTGTACTATTGTTATTACAACGCGGTCGAGCCGACACTAGGCGCAAACTTAACTCGACCGGGTCATCGTTATTTTTTGTTCGTACTTTTTTAAATTTCGACCAAAATGTTGCATTTGGCAAGGAGGATTTATTATAAAATTAAAAATAAATTATACATAATTAAATATTTTAGGGCTTTGTTGATGTGTGTACTTATGAAAAATCAGCATTCATCCTTGTACTAATGCGTTAGTTTTAAGAAATATTTAAGTGGAGAACGCTTTTCGAATAAGTTGAAATTTTATTAATTTAATCCTTCATCAGTCGACAGTTTTTTTTTACTTTATTTAACGCAGAGCCACGTGGCTCTTGTAGTAAAAAATAGTCATATTATTTCATGCTTCTAAGATATTTCTTTGCGGTTGATCTGAAATAGTAAATATGTTACACATAGTACTCCATGCCATGTTAACATTATTGTTTGGATTGTATTTTGCACTCATCTATCACAGCTGTTTAGAAACATACCGGGTACCGGCATGTGAATGTTGAATGTTTTTATTTTTATGACCTTCAGTCTGCATTACATTTAGATCGTATTTAGATACACATATGATCAGTCCTAAAACTCATGCCCTAATGAAATTAGGAGGACATTTTCTTTATTTTTCATACAAAGCACTAGGTTTCTTATAGCAGGCACTTGTCACCGTTAGAGCTACCCAATGTCAAGCATTTTATTTTAAATATTATGTTATTACTATCCCCATTTAGTGTAAGTCACAGAGACACTTATACTTTTAATTACTTTACAGATAATATATAAAACATATTAAATAACTATTTCGCGGTTCTATTACATAATATGGTATACATACTACATATTAAATAATATGGTGTTCAAAACACACAGATGGGACTTATATTCGCCTGCCTAATCTACTGGAATATGGCTGTTATGATATTTATTTTAAAATACCATACCACAGTTTATACCAAACAAATTATACGTGCTATCAGTGTTAACGACCTTCATCTCTAGGTCTACACTTGTGCTGATGGTGCGCAAAGGGAATTCGTTTTTTTTAATAATAGTAAACGGATAATGCAGTGTAAGCTAATAAATACAACACCTTGAAATAATCCAACTAGCAAAATAAGCTACATCATTTTCGTAATATTGATTATTTAATTTTATCACTTTGTTGCCACAACCGTTGTTAGAATTAAGTTTTATGTTCTTTAAACGTCTGATAAAAGCTGAAATTAATCTTATGATGCAGTAATTATTTACCTTTTGTGTCGAATATTGGTTACTGTTAGCGTAGTTATATTCACCATCTCCATTAGTTGTATACTGGGGATGTTAACTATTACGTAGAACATTTGGGTACCTGATTTTGTTACATGTGAAATCTATTTTATTAGTGAAGTGAAAGTAAAATACTTTTTTTTACTACGAAGTAAGCGCTCAGTAATTTTAACAAACATTTATTATGCTAAAATAAATTTTAAACATTTACTTACGTCACTTTCATTTAATCAATACCTTCTATAAAATAAAAAGTGGCAAACCGAGCAATATATAGTAGTGTTAAAAAATTATCAAACATTTTGTATTTAGAGCCCCCATTTTTGAAAATAAGCAGATTATGCGGTATAATTTTCCGTTTCCTCTGCATATTATCCTGGCCATACACGTTAGGGTGTACCGGACAGGTTTTCCTGTACAGTTTAACTGTACAAGAAAAATTGAGCTTAGAGAACAAAAATTGTCTGACATACACACTCAAACCTGTCAGATAAACCCTAGTGTGTATGGTCTGCTTATGAAAAAAAGTAAAAGATTTTAAATCTTATGAATTTTTTTATGAAACCCTATTCTAGTCTTTTTCAAAGTAATCAAGAATTAAATAAATCGCATTATCAATAAGATTTAATTTTAGTTCTAAATATATTGTTTTCACAAAAACCTCGTGTTTGATTTTATGCGAGTATTATAAATTTTACTAGAATGCTGACTTATAAAAATTTAACGGTCTATAAAACAAGTTTGATCATATGTAATAATCATACGTAAGTCAGCTAATGCTATAGAGTGAGATCTAATGCCTGTCATGCCATGCGCGCATAACATGCCTTCTCAAATAGATTTATCACTAGCGTCATTAATATATAAAAATAATTTAACTATCATAACGAAAAAGTATTTTTTTTAAAGTAACCATAAATAAATTTTCCCCAAGTAACAACTACGAAAACTAATAAAAAAAAGACAGTCAAGTTGGACTTATTCATGAAACATTTCTGTGTTCCGTGGACTTATCTGTACGTTCTATTTTCAGACTTCAGGAGTAATTAATTTAGTGTACAGTATGTGAAATACATAAAATGGTAAACTTCGAATGTGGATAAATATTTTAAAGATTCAGTTAATGAAGAAGCATACCTTCAAAACAAAATCCCTATACTGTAGTTAAATAATTAGTGAAAAAATAAAAACTTTAATATACTGCATATAATGTACTAATTAAAATGTGTTCAGTTTACCATTTATAGACCCTGTTTAATATGTACTTATTTTATTTAAACAATTGTGTTAACACAGTATTTACACATCAACTTGTTTCACTGTTTAAATTAACTTTGAGTTGTTATTTTCATTTTACGCCTTAATATTTTGGACTAGGCCTCTTTTAGTCTAGAAGAGACTATCTACGTTCTTGTCAGCAGTTCGTAGAAGGTGAACATTTAGCGAAATGCGTCCTGCGTGATATTGCATACTCTACCATGTAGTAATTACGATGCGTACCATCGTGATTACTAGATGGTAGTTTAGCGACGTCTCTCTCGGCCTTAGTACCACCATTTTATCTATTCCTGCCGCTGAAGCATCTGTGCGCATTACTGTCATTTTCCGGGTAATGTAGCCAGTAAACTGATGCCTGTTTAGACCACGCGGAGAGCAACCTACCATTTTGCAACCTACCTACATACCAACGCCTTTGGTGTCTGTAGAGGATAGTAACCTTATTCCACCAGATGAACCATTTTTTGCTCGCTGGTCTATGATATTATAAACAAATAAAAAACTGTGTTAATATGTTTGTATCCGTAAGGATTCATTATTATACGATACGGTTGAGGTTAGTAAATACATGTGGAAAACGATATACACGTGTTAATAATATAAATACTCGTACATATTAGAAGGGATTTTTACCAAATGTCGGCGTATTGAGAGTGAAAAAAACCTTTTCTTTTTCATTTTTATAATTATAGAAAGGATGTTCAGTACGAGAGTTTCTAATAATATAATAATTATAAAAAAGTAATGATGCATGTAGTGATATTTAACTCTTTAGTATACCTATTTGAAAATGTTTTTTGTTTTTCAATAAAATAATTTATATGTACCACACTAATTCATTACAAATGACTTTGTGATATTTCAGTGAGCACATTAGAATATATTTCTAATAACAAATACTGCATATTATGAACTTAAAATGTTTACTTAAATATTTGTTAAGTTTCGATAGATATTCTTACAAATATAGGGGATATATATCGTGAATTAAAATACAAGATCCCAATATATTTGACTAATTAACTTTGTGTCATAAACCTTATCAGAATAAAGGTTATGTAGTAAGTAGTATAATCATTATTTTCTAAAAATTACTCAAACGATTAGTTAATAGCTATAGTTTAGTATTTTTAAATATAGGGATTACTTAGTTATAAAACATATTTTGCTAGTTGGGTTTTATTTTGCCTTGTTAGGTTTATGATGAACAACGTAACAGAATGATAATACGATACGTTTGACGTATATAGCTGCATCCTTTCTAACTAAGGCCCTGCTATACTATATAATATCTTAAAGCACATATAATGAAACCACATTATGTCTCTCTTATTAGTGTATTGGATTCTTAAAAGGCATTGATATAAAATATCCAAAGGCTTCTAAGTCACAGATTGACGATTGACTTAAGTGCGAGGGTAATTCACAGTGCTATATATAGTTTTTTACACTTGCCAAATAAACACACGCCATTATCTGAAAAAGAAAGCATAGGTTCAAGAAGAGTCCACCATGATGGTCTTTACCTACCCAGTTTCAGTCGGTAAAACTAAAAATTTCATTTAAAACGGATTATTTGATTCGCGATTCGAAACCAATACCTCTTGTATGTATATGAAGGCCAGTACTATTACACCAATATAATAACTCATACTTACGAAATGGAAAAGGGAATTAGGGAATTAGTCCTTTAATTAAGAGCGGTGACTTGTGCCTTCTGTCTAATTATCAACATATATGTTACCACTTGACATAACTATTATATTTATACCTATTTAGCCAAATTTACTTACACACATATTAAATACGACACTTCACATCATTCTGCCATAAGAGTATTGATGCATTTCACGGGCAGTATTATGTTACTTTAATATTCGTATTCATCGTTATTATTAGATTTTCTGGTTAAGATTTAATATTTCACAAATAATATTCTTATGACTCATAATTTTTTAATGAAATTGTTACATTCAAAATGACATCTAGAACCTTTAAAAGGAAGGGATATATTCTTACATCTCTCATTTATAGTACTATCTTGTGTTATTAAAACATTGTTTTTAATAGGTTAGTATCGTTTGTTTCTTTTCTGTTCGTATCTGTGTATATTGTATGTTGTTTCTATGATTAATCACTAACGCGTTAAATGCTGTTATGTACACATTGATGTGTAAATTATCATATGTATATTTATATGTATTTCAAAAGCTCCAAGTTCCACAATTTAATTTTAAGGTCATCAATATGAAATCACTCAACAAACTCATTTTACAATTAATTTTGCAATCATAAAATACATTCGCCTCATATTGACACCTTCATTTATTTTTACTATCATATATCTAATTTAATTTAAACAAAATTTACCAACAATATATTTGAAGTTATTTTTTGTTACGAGGCCTTTTTTATAGAGATGATTTTTTTTTCATATTTAATAACTTGTCAATAAATAGTAAATGGGCTCTCGCAACAGAATATGACATGATTAGTTCATATGTAAGGGTGGCAGTACTAACCAAGTGTGTAACGCGCGGTGCCAGGTGGAAGCACCCCCCAACCCCCCGCACCCACACCGCCACCACCACGGCCAGCTCGACTTCGCGCCACACACCACCACCGACACGTTTCAGACCGAGCTCACCGACCCGACGACGACGACCCTAAAACCCGCACAACCCTCCATAACACCTCTTACTCCCTTGGATCCGATCGCCCCACACGACCCTACAACCCCTTTTGACTCCATAACCCCACTGGATCCCATAACCCTCGACGCAATTCCATCCGAAGTGACTACGGCGTCAGTCCCTCCCACTACAGAGGAATACACGCGTGTGAGGACCACTCCCGAGTCCGCCTCTACTAATACGTTTACCACTGAGGTTTGTCGTAACCCAATCCAAATATGCATGTTGTTTGACGTATTTGTCTAACAGAGTGTGCAATTTCTAACTTGTTTGGTTTTTTATTTATACACGCGTTTTTTTTTTGTTATTTTTCTCTACTGAGGCTAGACCGCATTTGACTGTCCGACAACAGACTTTTTAACCATTCTTCTTGCTATAGTTCTCTAGAGTGAAAGAAATCAAGGATGTGCTCTGTCTTAAATAGTTTCACTTTATACGATATAAAACAGCAACAGAAACTCCGTTTGTGCCGAATATCAGATGCAGTCTACAGAATTTTATCAATATAATTTATGATACTACTATTTTATTTCAATAGATTTTTAAATTGTCTAGCTAACTTTAGACCAATGTAAGTTTATTTTAAATAGGAAGTAGTTGCAGACGCTAGAGGTTTTATCTATTTAGCCAGTTATATTTAGCATTTATTTTAGATGCATTTTTGTGAATGATGTAGTCTGGATGATATTTTGTTCGATGCCCAAGTTGTTTCCTTAGTACACCGTAGATTTTTATTTTAATTAGCTTAAAATTTATTATTTGGAATGTAATTCTGATTTGTTTTTATCAGGACCACAAAGTGAAGATAACGCCTTACTTCTCTGAGAGTGCTTCAGAAGCAAGCAACATCGATTTCTCGAAGGAACCCTTCAGTCCTCGAAAGCTTGAAGAAAACTCGCCGATTATTATAGTCTCAGAAGAAATGACTACTTCGACTGAACCAGAGGTGGTAAGTATTTCACAGAACGCACCACACGATGTTTTGATGAGTTTACAAAATAACAACTCACTGTTTCAATTTCACGTATTGTAGTTTGAAAAACACTAATACAACTCTTTTGTGGAAGTGGATTTTCTTAACTGGGTTAGAATAGAATTTATCCAATTTCATAATGGTTTTTTCTAATCTGTACATACATTTACTAATATGGCGTTGGCATAGCACTGTGAAAAATCGTAACACAGTTTACAAAGATAATTTTTTAAACAGTGGCATATCAACGTCCTTAATCCATCACATTGTAAGCGTCTGCATGGCACTTTCAGCAAACGGTAGTAATAAGCGCATCAAATGAACTACCTCCGGTGTCATCTGAAACTCCGATATCACCATCACCCCCAACCGATGCCCCGACACCACCGACGTCTGCTTCAACGACCGAAAGCACAACATCAACAACAACTCCGTCGACAACTTCAACCACATCGACTACTACGTCGACAACGACAGAGAGTACTGTCGTGGTACAGATAACAACACCGACGACTACGCCTGTTCCTGAGACGACCACGCCAGAAGTGACAAAACAGGTCCGTGGAATTGGTATTTACCTTGATTTATCAATAAATTATAAATGAATCTACTCGTTCTCAAACAGTGAGTATTATGACAATCATATTAATAACGAAACTTGTGGTAACAGATAAAGACAATCCTCTTCGGTTCTAGAATTTTTTATTCGTATTTTATATACCTATATTAAGTATTATATTATATATTTACTTATTATAATATATCTTCATGAATGAATTTGAAATATCGAAGAATACCGTATAACATTATTGACCAAAACTTATTTAGTGTAAGATCTAAACAAATGATTAGAATTTAAAATTTAATTTTAAATGTTAAAAACCAAAAAGGATCCCCGACATGTTAATTTTAATACATTTTTTTTTATAAATAATTGCTACTGTTTATTTAACTATTATTATAAAAATATGTATATGTATGTTTCGTAAGCACGCTCGAAAAAATTTAGTATATGCACTTAATTTTTCTAATCTAGTCAATTGAAAGATTTTAGTTCAGTAATTTAATGTAAAAGTAAAAAAATGAAGTGAAAAGTAAAAAAAAATAAACGAATTTAGTAGTTATTTTGTTTTGCTTTTATAATATAAAAAATCGTTACAATTAAACGTTCTTTACAAATAGTTGAAATCGTTTTTTCCATGCTTCTCGCTAATGCAAGAAGCAGTATCTAGTGCAGCGCTGAAGCAGGATATTTTACAAATGGCACTTTTGTTACGGCATTAATAGTGGAGAATCCAAGTAGGAAATGACCTTCAGCCGTATGTTTAAAGGATAACAAGTATTTGATGTCAAATTAAATATGTTAAAAAACTATATCACAAATATATAATTGATATCAAATATTTTTCACTCGTAAATAGAAACAGAGAAGGAATTTCCTACGCGGATATTAGATTAAAAGCGCTTGATTGCAATTTTATCTTTAAGAAAAACCCCAATGCTTGAGAAAATTAAAACCGTTCTGGGTTTTGATTTTATAAAGTATTGGGGGTTTTCTTAAAAAATAAATTTGAATCTTGTTATAACAATATTTTTATACAATCAATACGTTTTATTATATTTTAATACATATTTGTGTTATTGCATAATATTGGCCAGGCAACGAAAGTATCAATTGCAATCAAAGATTAATAACTGTTTGAATTAGATGGCAGATGTATTATTAAGTATATGTAGTATATTTATTTATAATTATGTATGCATATTGTTTTTGTTGTTATCCTAAGAGTTCTAGTCCTTGTTGTATATTTAGTAAAATTTATAAATCAAAAATAAAACCATTAAAATAGTAATTTTTGTAAAGGTCGGTAACATGCTTCTTGAGTCTGTGTTCCCCGACGAATACAATCTAGGGATCTTCAAGAGAAGAGTGAACAGGTACCTTCTAGGGAAGCGCGTTCCATCTTAGGCCGCATCTTAGCTTACCATCGAGCGAGATCTTGGTCAAGCGCTTCCCTATCGATAATCAAAAAAAAATGCTGCGATAATAATTACCACTTATCTCCCCAACCGACAAACGGGCAAAGCGTGATTAAATAGAAATCCTATAAATGTTCGGTTTATTCTGCCTACCTCGCAAGGGAACCGGGCGTGGTACTTTCTTATAAATTATCAAAATACTACCTTGTTGGTGTAGTTAGTATGTTTGGCTAATACAACGAGCCCGGGTTCAATTCCTGTTGGGTAATAAAGACGTTCTGTATTACATTTATTGCATATTATTGGTCTATCGCCAAAAGAAGGAACTATGTTATGTCCAGCGAGTATTATTGTTACTAATATTTTCTATGTAAACATGTGCAGCCTCTAAGCTTATATGTATAGTATAGCTCTCTCTTATTACTAAAATGTGTTTATGGTTAGGTGATTTTATTTTATGACTAGGTGAAATTTTCCGGAGATGCTGGTTAATTCGGTTGTACAGTTAGGTCGTAGTCGTATTAACATAATTAGTATAGACGCGCAAGGCAACCCACTTATCATATATATCTAAATAAGGTCTGCTATACGATCGATTTAGACTAGAATAATTACAACTTTAAACTGCGTTTCAATGATTTCGTATTGATAAATAAGATATTTCTGTATTAAAATATTCTATAAAGTTTTTTATTCGACTCTAGACTACAAAGTCTCGGGTTCGGACTGTGTTATCAAGTATTTTTTATCTAATAAAATCTATATAGCAGTCCAAAGTTTGATGGTGATGTATTCATTAGTTTTTATTACCGAAAAGTGAGTAAAGAGTCACCGGAAACTCACAAAAGAAACAATAATTTAAAGTTGATATATGCAAAGATGGACACTATCACCAATTTCGTCAACCAACGTAATTCAGAATTGTGGCGTTCATTAAAATCCGGTACACTTTGCCTCCAGCTTGATTAGATATACCTAATTATTCACTTACTTTTTATTGATAAGTACGACATGGCTATTGTTTATTAAAGTGGTGATCTACGCAGCCGTATACCGCGATTTTAAAGAACGAAGGTTTTACTTGTGGTCCGTAGATGCCGAACAATTTTCGTGTAAAACAGTCGTCTCATGTTTTGTTCAGTGTCGGTAGTTATGTTTCATACAACAAAAGCAGAAAAGTTTAATAAAAGAAGGTGTCGGATGCCCATTTAATCCAAGAATTCAACATTGACGAACCGCGAGTCAAATTAGCTAGTGTTTCAAATCGCGATATCCAATGATACACCGACGAGCCATAAAACTCGACCTTGCTCGCTTGTAGATAATTTTATTTTATAAAAAATAATTTATTTTTTGTATGTAAGTATATGTGTGTATTGTTAATATTATATTATTATGTACATTTTGTTTAAACAAAACGTATTTGATATAATGAACTGTATGATTATACAATTATTCTTACAATCTTATTCTTTGGACTATTTCTGTAATAGGTACTGATACAATACTATTATACTCTGCACTGTTTGCACTGGTTTGGTTTGATTGCACTATTTAAAATTTAACTGCAACTTCTAACAAACACAAACACATTTAACATTACCACATAACCAATTGATAGCCAAAATTCTTTTTGTGTTTAATTTTAACATATGTATAAAAATGATGTTTGTTTGTTCGCATTTAATACGCTGTTAAGTGTTTATTTAATGCTACTTGGCTTGGCCCGCTGCGCCCCATCGCGAGTGTGCTATGGCGAGTGGAGTTGCGCGTACGAGTTCCTCCGTAATTTGAGTATTAATTAATAAAATCACGTTATTTTGGATGAAAATCGGGTAATATTTTAGTTCAAAGAAAGTTATTTTAGTTCTAAAGCTACATATATGATCTGTAAGATCCACGTTAGGATGATCAACAAAGGAGAGATAACATTTGGAAATAAATATCCGTATTTATTTCTAAATGCGCTGCGTTGCGATACGGCCCTCTTCGCTAGCTGTGGCCCATCCTAGGCATTTTGCGTTACAGTGTTGTCCGCCGCAGCTCGTTACGCTCCGTCCTTGTATGCTCGATGTGTTAGTCTTTATCCGGTTGCAATAAAACCTTGTCAAGACACTGCGAGCATTTGCTCGACGATTATATGCATAATACTGTTAAATATATATTTTTTGTTCCATTTTGAAGGATCAAGCTGGCAGTTTGTAAGACGCAGGATAGTCCAAATGTGTCACTGTCATCATAACTTCTGCAACATCTCGTCCGGTTTTGATGTTACCGCCTTACCTGTTCCTGCTGCGATAGCGTCAATACTTGTCACTGTCGTGTTTCAATTTTGTAAGCTTGTAAATAAGATAAGCTGGTAAATTTATGCATGTTTCACAATACGCGGAGAGCGTTACGGATGGTAACGTAGGTTCTTATCTTAGGCGTATATAGGCAGCAAGGGCGGATCCCCAGTTGGATCATGACCCTCTCTGACCCGAAGGCTGGATCCGCCCTTGATAATAGGCAGTGGTTATATTTTTCCATTAGCTGAGCCATCTTCTTGTTTGCTACTGAATAAAATGTGCGCGAGTCGTAGAACAATAACTTAAATTTAAAGCCGTATTTCCATTACTATTACTTTTGCGGCAGCAACTCGTGTGTATTTGATAAGACTCGAATTAATGTAAATATTAAGTACGCACTAAATTTCAAATTGTTTAATTTCTATGAATGTTTGTATTTTCTCTCGACCACATAACAAATTCGTACGTTTTTAAATACTTATTTAATTTTTGATCAGGAAGACCTCGTTGGTTAGTCTTTTCGATTTAGTTCGTTAAGCACCGGATTCGATTACTGGGAAGAGCAAAATGCTATTTTTTTAATCTCACTGATGGCTTGGAGTTCAGTTAAGCTCGAGAAGCTTTATAATCATAAATCATAATATAAAACAAGCGATCTTTAAATTTGGCATAACATGAATATCTATTCATAATAAACAATCTAAATAAAAATTTAAATGTTATCCTCAAGAAACCAATTAATTAGATAATTATTTCATTAAGAAGATTTTTTTATAAATTTAAAGAGTTGAATATAATTATACTACTTTGAAATAAAATATGAAATCAATTTATGATAAAAAGTTACTTTTGGATAGCTAATTGCATATCTTGTTTAAAATATTCTAGGATATTGTAACATCAACGGAGAGATCAAGCACAATAGTAGGGCGCACGACAGAGACTGTGACATTCGCAATGCCCATCAATCAGCCTCCGACTCTTAAGCATCACATGAAGAAATTGGCAATTACTGCTGGCAAAGCTTTCAGGTAGGAAGTTACAAGATGTTAGTTGAAACTAGGTTAAAATGCACTTTTACTTTTACTTTTATTTCACTATAAGTAAATACATAATTATTTTAAATTAATAGACCGGTTTCGCTTTTTAAAGCATCTTCAGGACGTAACATTCTTAACTGTAAAGAATGTTAAGTCCTGAAAGAAAATTCTTTACAGTAAAGAATTTTAGGTCCTAAAAATGCTTGCTAGATGCACCTCTCCTGGGTTAAAAGGTTGCTAAAAAGCATCACGTGATTAATGGACGACCCCTAATGCACAAAAATTAGATCTTACTAAAAATGTCTTCTTAGAAAGGACCACTCTGGTTTATTTACTCTTATAATTTTCCCTACGACGAGTAACTGTTTATCGATGCATACATATTAGAGTAAACAAGATATGTCGTCAAATAGCGGACGACGTATCACACGTGACAGAACTAGATAATGCCGTGTATTTCCCGGGCGAGGCTTATTTTGAATATATTTTCTATCAAATATTTTAAAGAAACTATCAGAAATTCATATTAGCGAAAATTGTGTAACACAAATTTTACCAGTTTTATAGACCAAATCGTCTATAAAACTGGTAAAATTTGTGTGTATTACGTATAGGAAGATGTTATTGACGAGCGCAGTTAATGGATCCTTAAACGTTACTAAAGGATTATTATTTCGGCCCTACAGTAGCATTATGAGGGGCCCGCTTAGCCTTTGCTAGCATTGATATAGAATGTGTAAAAAAAACCCTGTCCATTCCGAGAGGTATAGGTGGTCAATCATATTATAAAAAAAAACTTTTTGTTAAAATAAAAAAATGTCTTTTAAAGTGCCTCGTTTTAGTACTAAACTCAAGCAACTTCCCCTTAAATCAAGTAAATATTTAAAAAAAATATCAATATCCATAAAATAATTACACATATATATGACTGCATTAAGCTACCAAATAATGCCTTTGACGATCGGACAGGGTTTTTTACACACTGTATATAAGTAGCTAACTGGCGCAACTGCGTCTGTGAATAGAGTAACTTGTCATTATTATAATCGTTCATAAAAAAACATCCCCTATTTCTCCCCCTTAGGGATCGATTTTAAAAAAAATCTGTGTCAGACTGACAGACAGACAGTCAGACATACTTTCGCATTTATAATATTAGTGTGGATTAGAATTTGTCCCATTGAAGAACTCTGCAAGGCAAAAAGTAATAAATTAATTTCCTAAAAACTAATATTAAATGTTCAGGTACATTATTCCTGCGGATCTCTTCACCGACGCCGAAGATGGTACAAATCTTACATTCACAATGTACCAGGCTGAGAATGTTCCTTTGAAAAGTGACTCTTGGATACAGTTTATTCCGTCCGAGCGGGAAGTCTATGGCTTGTAAGTACTTTATTTTTAATTCTTATATTTTGTCTTTTACTTTAAAAGATTTGGAAGTTCATAAATCTTACCCACTAGCCATGTTTACGCTTGATACATGGATAAGTAATATCAAAGTCAAAGAATTAATTAAACCTGACTTAGATTCACTTACTTGTAAAAGAAATCTTCATGAAATAAGCAACTTGAAATACAATATTATTAATGAAATAAATAGCAAATATAAAAACTGGGAAAAAATATATACGGATGGATCTAAAAACGTTAATGGAGTAGGAGCAGCATACTATGTACCTTTCTCAGAAACATTTGATATGTTTAACATTACCTCTAATATAAGTATAATGTCGGCAGAATTAGTTGGAATCTTTGAAGCGTTAACCTATGTTTTTCACAGTAATTATAACCATGTTGTCATTCTAACGGACAGTAAAAGCACCCTCTATCACCTGGCTCGATGCGTCTCTGGTTACAGAGGTGTATCGATAGCCTACAAGGTGATAGATATCATCTATAAGTTACAAAACAATAACATCAGCGGCCCTACCATGAACTCTTATAGCAATTCAATTTTAGCCGATAATTAAACTGTCCTGCTATTTCGTACCATGAAAGCGTTATCTAACAGGCCAGTCAGTGACCACGTGACCTATGCCGGTGAGCGATCGTATTACTATTCAAACCTACTTCTGCCCTGCATTAGCGTACCGTGAAGTGTTTTTGACAGACCAAAATCGATATTTGAACTGCTGAAGTGCCATAATATTGCCGGTCACTTGCAGCTGTAAACAAGTAACTTTTATTGGATTGCTTTGTCTTAAATATACTGTAAACGTAAGTATTTTTTATTATAACTACTATTCTTAGCACTAGTCCTATTTGGGATTTATATTGCATATTTTTTGACATTAACTGTGTTTTAGAAAAATATTGATATTGGTATAAAATATAGTACCTAATTCATTACTTCTATTTAAAGTTTTTTGAGTACAATTTTAAAGCAATTTACTTGCTTTTAAAGCATTTTTTATTTATTTTTAATTTTCATAAAAAAAGGATCTTCACGCCCGCAGAGGTACAATAATTGCATCCACGATTAGCCGAAGCCTATTGCCATCCGGGCATTTTTTCCAATCCCGGGCAACATTTTTTTTGTCAGAAAACTGAAAAAACACATTTTTTTTGAATTGTCCGACCCGGGAGCTCATTTGATCAACTCCGACACCAGAACACTAGACCACAGAGGCGATACACATAAATTTAGATGTGTGATGAAAATTAACGTTTTGAGTATGCACTTTTATTAAATCCCTTTGCAATATCTTTATCGGAATTTAAAAAATCTAATAAAACTTCCAATTGTTCATAGGAATATATTGATATTAAACGACTGTTTTGCTTTCAACATCAATCACGTTCATTAAATCGAATGTGTAATCTTAAGCTTTAAAATAGTCACAAACTATTCCAAAACTCTAATCTCAAAAAATCAAGACGTACCTACCTACTCAAGAAATTTAAAAATCTCACTCATAACATAATATCTTTATTAAAATATTCCTAGAGTTGCGTTCTTTAATGGATGCCGCTTAACAAATATTACGTGGTTTACTTTATGTTCCATATATTTTACGTAGATTTTAAATAACCTAAAACTCGATCTCTTTTGCCAAATTGTATTCTTAAATTCAAGATTTCTATATAAAATGCATTAATAATAATAACTTTATGCTAATATTTAAAAATCGGCAAATTATGTGTTTCTCAACGTTAATTTGATATGTCCTGCCAGAGATAATATAACCGGCCAGAAGAATCCGCATTGCAGGTCAACAAAAATTAGTTCATGGTACGATCGTAAAACCTGACAGGTTAATACTCATAGTTGAACTGCCTGGAATTTGACAAGTATTATAAGAGTTCATGGTAGACCCTCAGGTTGGCACTTCAGTGGATTCCATCTCATATTGGACTAAGTGGGAATGAGAAGGTAGACGAACATGCTAAAAATGCATTACTTGCCGGAAGAAACTATAGAATAAAACCAGACTTTCAAGAAATTATACATTATTACAAAAAAACGTGCTATGAAATGTGGAAAGAATATTTTAATGAAAGATCAAAAGAAAAAGGGATTTGGTATAGAACAGTACAGTGTCTTCCTTTTCGAACCCCTTGGTTTATTAATTCCGATCTTAGTAGAGTTAACATCGTAAGATTAAACAGACTCAGATCAGGGCATTACCCAAATGCTAAATTTAATCTCTTAATGAGGAAATCTGATACCCCAAATTGTAACTTGTGCGGAAAAGTTGAAGATATACAACATTTATTACTTGAATGTACAAAATATGAAACCAATAGAGAAACTGTCTTTAAAAAGTATCTTCACGCCCATATCCCCGAAGGGGTAGGCAGAGGTACAACAAGTGCACCCACGATTAGCCGAAGATACTTAGACCCACAAATGTGATAGGTGGCAAGCCTATCGCCAACCGGGCACTTTCCAATCCCGGGCAACTTTGTGTTTCTCAGAAAACTGAAAAAACACTTTTTTTTTTTAATGTGCCCGACCCGGGAATCGAACCCGGGACCTCATGTGGTCAACGCCAACGCTGAGCCACTAGACCACAGAGGCGACAAACTGTCTTTAACAATTTAAAACTAAATAAACTAGACGTAGGGTTGCTGCAGAGCATCCTAACGGAGCCCAACTCCAGCTCTGCTAGGAGTCTATGTAGCATTATATCTTAATGTTAACAATTAGCTATAGGGTATGATGGGGCTCACATGTCCTTGTGGACAAAAGTCCCGAAACTAAATAAAGATTTAAAAAAAACAGTAGCAGTCGTGGGACTGCCGATAGAAGTGAAAACGGAACTATTAAGTTGAGAGTAATTAAAACTATATGCAAAACATAGCTATAGATATACTATTATCATTAGCATGTCGGTGACGCGAACCGAGGATTTTACCCTCTACCAAAACGCTCAACGCGCCTAAAGAAGTTTTCACTTCAAAAATATATTTTGTCTTATGTAATTGTATGCATTAGTAACGTTACTAATAATTTAATCATAATTGTTAATGGCAATGATACTGTGTTTATATAAACTTTAAAATAGATATAACTATTGTTGTGCGCTTAAGGAAGAAATTGAGATATTTAAATTCGCAATTTCTGTAGATATGTCAATACTGTAGTGCCATTGAAATGGAAAATGTTGCGCTATAAATGAAACGAGGTCATCAATGACCTAGAAGTCAAATAATGATCCCGAATTTCCGAATAATACCCGAATTTATAAAAAAGTGCTGGTACTAAAGGTTTTGTAGGTTTTTTGACGTGATAAAATCTTATAAATCGATGAACGCCGGATGCACGCACGAAAAAGCATGACTCATCGTCTCGTTCTGCCTGAGCCGAGCGTACAAGTGAGAGCGCGGAACAGCGACAGAGAGCTATAGCTTATGACGCTATCGCGTAAAATTATTGTCCGTAAACCAACTATACAATCAATTTTTTTTTGCACTTTTGTAATTAAAAATGCACATGCTATTAGAACAATCTTCACTGTCTTATAACGTCATATACTATCCGTAAATCAACAGGTGATCCTTCTAATAGAAAGTGATAACTAACGCCTATAGACGCCAAAGACATTAATAGCTATAGATGTTAATATAACTAGTTAATCATACATTTACCGGATATTTTTATTCTCATCAACAAATGTTTTTCTTAAATGGACATTGTGTGTCTTCTTTTAAAAGGGGCCTATTCTATTTATCTACAAAATATAAGAAAACCTTCAACCTATACATTTAGCAAAATTTAGAAATATTAATATGTTGCTTTGTATTTTCATTAGTCCTGTGGCTTAGCATCCCTGCCACTCGATTGATAACTTACCTGTTAACTTATTTGTACAGCCTTTTGTTTGTTTTCTGTCCTACACTGGTAATATATCAAAAGTAGCAAGTGAAAGACAAGGGCATCAATAACTGCCCATTTTGCTTGCTTGGTTACTGCTCATTAATCTACTGGATTAATCAGCGAGTCGTGCCGAATCGGAATGTATAATACTAATCGTTTCCCGGGATTAAACCGCGTAGGTCCCGATCCCAAGAAAATTGGGACAAAATATATAATAGGCTACTAAGGAATAATGTAACTTTCAACTGTATGTGATCCCCGAATCGGTCTGGGCCCCAGGCCATCTGCTATTTAGCCATGAAGTTCGTAAAAGGCGAACGATAAGCTAAATGTGTCACCATCATCGTGACTACTACGTAGAAGAGTTGCACAACATCTCGTCCGGGTATATGATGCTACCACCTCACCTTTTCTTGCGGCAATAGCGTCAATGCTTGTCATTTCCCGGTTCAGAGAGGAAGGTAGCCGGTAGGTTTATACATGTGACATTGCCTTTCCGGCAAATGCATCTTTGGTGTCTATATGCAAAGGTTTCTATTTCCATTAGGAGAGTCATATGCTTGTTTGCTATGTAACAAGCATATGACTCTCTTGATGGAAATAGAAACAATAAAAAACCTGATGAATTTTTTTTTAAAAACGATTCCGTAATATCAATGATTACTTCTTACAAATTAATTTACAGAGTTAACCTCTTTATGATAATAGTAAGTATAGATTGGAGATTTGATCCCTTTACCGAGCGAAGTAAGTAGCGTATAGAGATTTATTAATTGTTGTTTTTATTATTTTAGGCCTTTAGAATCACATGTATCTCGCTGGAACTTCATAGTAGAAGCTCAAGATAGCGAAGGACTTGTTGCTAAAGGTCCCCTAGACATTACGGTCCAACAACACAAAAGTGCAAGAACCATCAACCATCAATTCGTAATGCAGTTCCAACTAAAAAAAGAATACACCAACACCATTGACTGGCAGATAAGAGCTTTAGAGGGCATAGTGAATCTCTTCAGAGATACTGATATGGACCATCTAACCGTTCTGAACGCCACTCAAAATGTCAATACGTATGAATTTGTATGGACCAACGATACTTTACCCAAAGATCCCGTCTGTCCGACCGAAGATATAAATAGGTTGCTGAAAGTAAGTAACATTTTTATTACTATTTGATCCTATATACCCTGACATACACACATATATATATACAGTCAAAACCGTTTATGGCGACATCGTTTAGAACCACATACCGGTTAAATTTACCAAAATCAAAGGTCCTGGCTGAATGTTATATGACCGCCTTATCTAAAACATTGGTTTTTACGACATTGTTTACTACGACATACCGCATTAAGCGACCACATTTGGTTAATGTTTTCGGAGAATTATATCTGTAGAACGACCGGCTCAGCTGTATTGTAAATAATTTGAATAGGTAATTGTATCCACATCTGGCACAGTATAATAGTCAATGGCTATTATCGTAAAAGTAAACAAAGTTTAGGGTCTTTTGTAATTCTTAGAAACAAAGCACATGCATGCCGTAGCCTCAAGGCCCGCTTCGTCATATCTCTTAAGTCAGTTTGTTACTTATCTTTACACAAGACGCACCAAAACATTATTGTTGAGTTAACTGTGAAAATTGTAACATGTCGCAAAAAAGAAAACAAATCAGTATCGAAGAAAAATCGCATATTATTTCAAAGCTAGAGAAAGGAATTCAAAACAGAGACTGCAAGTGTTAAAGTTAATACAAAGCATTGACAGTAATAATCAGAACAGCTTTACGGTTCTTGATGCCATCTTGATGATATCCGAAGCATGGAAAAAAGTTTCACAAAAACTATAGCTAACTGCTTTAGGCATGCAGGTTTTAAAGATCTTACAAGTCTTGTAACAAGAACCTCAGATGATGTGATTGACGATGATGAAGAGGACAATATTTCTTTGGCTCAATTAGCCCAAAATTTACGACCTGCTTTATCTACTACTGAAACAGACGAGTTCATTGATGTAGATCAGTCTATTGCAATTTGTGCACCAGCTACGGAGGATGATATTGTACGTGAAGTTCAAGAGGAAAATGAAAATGAACAGGAAGACTCGGAAGAACAATTTACAGTGCCAACTTTGATTGACGGTCTCAATGCTGTTAGTGTATTACGAAAGATTGTTCTTTTTAATGAAGAGTTCCACATGCAGGGAAATTGTGACGATACGCTGATTAAAATCCAACGTGAATTACAAAATGTGTATGCACGACAGAAGTGTTTCAAACAAACTAAAATTACAGATTTTATGCATACAAAAATGATGGAAAAATGATATTGTTCTTTTATATTAAACGTTTGTATTGAAGTAAACAAAATGCGGTTTAATTTCCTACATGAATATACATATTATCTTTCCTATTAATACCTGTCACCGGTTGTTACAACTATCGGTTTTTACGACTCAATATGAGTAGTCCCTTCGATGTCGTTATAACAGATTTTGACTGTATATATATATATATATATATATATATATATATATATATATATATATATATATATGATACCCTGATATAACATCGTAATACACTTCGCAACACACACGTGTCAGCGTTCTCGCTGGCGACTACGCGGCCCTGTTTTTGGCCCGCAAACACTCGAGACTCTGGTCAAACCTTAGTAAAAAGTCGAAACTTTAGTTCCACTTATCGTCAAGATTTTGCCCTAAATTGGGATTTAGTCTCATGGGAACCCTCCTATTAAATTATCTCTTAGGGCAGGCCTTAACTGTCGACGTTTCGTCGTAGCTGTCGAAAAGACAAATTGCTTGTAGTCCATTCGAAAAAAAACGGGAGGCAGTCATGAGGACTGCCGGCAGAAGTGAAAACTTAAAACTATTTACAAGCGTAGATTTACTATCGTGACATCTACTGGGCTTATACAGACTGACTGGTGAGTTACCTTCAATATTTAAGGACGTGATAGTTGGCGATCATATAAGATGAGAAAAAATAATATTAAAAGTAAATATTAAAATACTTCTTAGTAAACTTAGTAAACAGTACACCGAGAATCCTATATTTACCTGCAATATACTTGGACACCGTGCAGACAAACGTGTCGCGTAGCGCGTTTTCAACACACAATAGCGGGGGGTGGCGGCGGCGTGTCCTTGATGTCGACTAGCGCGTACTAGGGAGTATAATATCCATATTTCACTTATTTTTAGAGGAATATTGTTCAAAAATTAAGCCCCTAATTTTATTATTTCATTTTAAAGAGAATCGAGTACCGAGTACTTTCCAGAAGTATTGAAGGTAACTCACCAGTCAGTCTGTATTTTATGAACACAAGCAACGCGCAATATAAAAAAAGGCCCGCATCATAACTGTTTGTATAGCTGTAGATATACTTTAAACATTA
This sequence comes from Apodemia mormo, assembly GCA_036924255.1. Taxonomy (NCBI): domain Eukaryota; kingdom Metazoa; phylum Arthropoda; class Insecta; order Lepidoptera; family Riodinidae; genus Apodemia; species Apodemia mormo. The sequence goes on along the minus strand of JAUPFN010000019.1, from coordinate 13,882,893 downwards.
TTGTGTTGATGACACTGACGCGAACCCATACGACTTTCCCCTACCAAAAAAATCGTGTAATGCGGCTAAAGAAGTTTTTACTTAAAAAAAGTACGACTATCTCACACACGTACACAAATAAACGAGCTTAATCTCTAGATCAACAAAGCCTTAATGTTTAATGTTACATATTTGTGAACAGATAATGGAATCGGAAACGTCAAGTGGACAGGCTTCTGAAGCCCTAAGCCGCGCGATGTCCCCCGAGCTAGTGGTGGTGGGCGTGTCGGGGGGCGGAGCGGGGCGATGCGCGCGCCCCGCCGCGCCGCCGCCCGACACCTACCCGCCCGTCACCCGCAACCAGGTGGACCACCTCACCGCCACCGCCGGACACCTGCTCGTCTACAAGGTGCCAGAGGTCAGTACACAACTCACGCCTATATACCCACTATAAGGATATGTCATTGTAATAAAAATGAAAGCCTTCCTGGCTTTGAATAGAAAGCCTTTGGTTTTTACACACGGCAGCTATAATGTAAAGATGTATAGAGCGTTACTTTAAAAGGTCTGGCCAAATTTTAAAATTTAGAACTTAATATTGAATAGAAAGTGCGTTTTAATTAATTATTGTAAAATTGCAATAAGATTATTGATGTGTTTGTAAGTGGACAATAAAACGCACGTTATAATTCGGAGCTAGTTTAATACTGCCATCTAGATCAGTTGTGTATCACGTAAAGGTTGATACACATTCCCGCCGTTAAGGCGTGCATACATAACATTCCTCCACCTTTAGCTTGGAAACCTGACAACAATTTAGGAATGGGTAGGTTTATAACTTAATAACTATTTACAATACTGACTATAGTTTATAACTAATTTTCTTATTTCTAGGTCTTAGATTTATATGTTTGTAAGGTGGCTCATTCGGAGGTGGTGAGTTGCTCTGAATGTTTTCAGTATTTTCCAACATTCCTGGGAGATCTCTTGCATCACTCTCTTCCGATTGAACCCCCTGCACTGAGGCTGGACTCGAATTTTTTTCGGAGTCAGGTGCAATCGCGTCCTCCCACAATTCACCTGTTTCCACCTGATCTGACATTGACTGTTGCCCATCGTCTAAAACATCAACACATCTAGATTGTTCGTTGACGTTGTTTTCGTGCACGGAAAGAAGCGGTGGAAGATAACCGGTGGAACACGGTTGCTGTACGTCGTGGTTTTCTTGGCTTTTATTTGTATATCGCAACAACTGGTCCACATGACGTTTACTAATTTTTCCCTCAATATCCACCAGGTACATTCTACGTCCTAGAATTTTTTTTATTATTTCTTTAACTCAAAATATATTTTTTTCTGTAAAATTTTTCGCCCAAACTACATCACCGACCTTAAATTTACGTTCTTTGATATTCGATTTTTTTTTGTATATTTCTGGTGGAGGAGTAATTAAATCGAGTCGGCTTCTTAAATTCCTACCGAACATTAACTTAGCTGGAGTCGCTCCCGAAGAACAGTGAACTGTGTTACGATATTCAAATAAATAATCAGGTAATTCTTCATCTACTTTATTCCTGGTTGACGTAAGGATTGATTTAATCATCTTTTTACACGTTTTGACAGAGTTTTCGGCCTGACCATTACTACACGGGTGGTAAATGGGAGATGTTATATATTGTATGCCGTTTGCCCGACAAAACTGTAAAAATTCTGTTGACGCTATTATTGCGTCATTATCGGAAACAATGGTTCGCGGTAGCCCGAATGTCGAAAATAAATTATTTAGTTTTAAAATCAAGTCACGAGTTCGGGTGCCTGTCTTCATTTCTATACATTCGAGCCACTTACTATACGCGTCTATAAGTACTAAGTAGACTTTTTGCCCTACAGACATGTAATCAATATGTACGCGGTCCCACGGCTGGGCGGAACGTGGCCAAGCTGCGGCCGCGCGCGGCGGCGCCGCCCGCTGGCCAATACATATTTCGCAAGCACCGACCAACTGCTCAATATCTCGATCGATGCCTGGCCACCACATTCGTGAACGTGCCGCGTTTTTTGTTTTCACAATTCCCATATGTGACCTATGCAATTCCTTTAGCATTGCTTGGCGATGATAATGCGGAATAACGACGCGATGCCCCCTCAAAAGACACCCTTTTTCTACCTGTAGTTCGTTTTTACATCGAAAATACGGTATTATGTTTTTACATTTGATCTTACGAGGCCATCCGTATTGCATATATTTACGCACTGTAATTAAAATTTTATCCGTCGCCGTTGCATTTTTAATATCAGTATATGTAATAGGCAGATTTTGAAGTTGCAATAAATTAATTGAAATACAATTACACTTATTATTATTGTCAGTGGTACTTGGCTTTACTACGCTAGTCGGAGAGGAACGAGAGAAGTAATCTGCTACTAAATTATTTTTACTACTTATGTATTGAATTCGATAATTGTACGCTGATAAAAAAATTGAGTAACGAACTAATCTTGACGCTGTCATAACCTTTGTTTTCGCCAAAAATGGCTAACAGAGGTTTATGATCCGTTCTTAAAATAAAAGGTTCCTGCCTACCGTAAAGGTATTGGTGAAATTTACTGACCCCAAAAATAATAGCCGTTGCTTCCTTGTGTAACTGGCTGTAGTTATGCTCACTGACAGACAAGGAATGAGAAGCGAATGCTAACGGTCTTTCGACCCTATCCTCTCCGATTTGGGAAAGTACCGCGCCTAGCCCTGTCGGACTTGCATCTACCGCTAGTATTAATTGTGCGTTCGGGTCATAGTGAGTTAAAACTCTTTCTGAACACAATTCCCCCTTAATTCTTTCGAATGCGACTTGTTGGTTATCACTCCACTCCCAGTCTACATCTGTACGTAGAAGATAATTTAAAGGATATAGTATTGAAGATGCTTGGGGAACAAAACTCCGGTAGTAGTTAACCATCCCGAGAAATCTTTTTAATTCCGTTACGTTCGTCGGCATTGGTGCTTTTTTTATAGCTTCTACTTTCTTTGGGCATTTGTGCAAACCGTCCTTATCGATTATATGACCTAGATAATTCACGCTTTTTTGAAAAAATACGCATTTATTTTTTTTTTAATTTTAATCCGGCTTCACTAAATCTTTGAAAAACCATGCTTAATCGTTTTAAATGCTCTTCCTTAGTTGCTCCTGTGATACACACGTCATCAAGGAACACTGCCACGCCCTTAATGCCTACCAACAAATTTTCAATTGCGCGTTGAAAAATGGCAGGCGCGTTAGCCAATCCGTAAACTAAACGTGTATACATGAACAAACCTTTAGTAGTATTGATGGTTGTGATCTTTTGGGAATCTGGGGAAAGAACTAATTGGGAATAGGCTTGGCTACAATCAATTTTGGAGTATAATTCTCCCCCTCCCAGTTTTACAAAAACTTCTTCAATGCGCGGTAACGGGTATTTATCAATATAGATATCTTTATTAACCGTTATTGAGTAATCGCCACAAATCCTTACACTATTGTCGGCTTTAATAATTGGTACAATAGGCGATGCATAATCCGAAAAGCTAACCGGTACTAAAACCCCAATCCGGACCAACCGCTGAATTTCTTCCTCTACTTTATCTTTAATCGCGAACGGAAGCGGACGGGCTTTAAAAAACTTTGGCATAGCGTCTTTTTTTAAATGAATTTTTACCTGGTACTTCTTAAAACAACCTAATTCATCCAGGAATAAATCACTAAATTTATCAATCAACCCTTGTACATATGGGTAGTTCGTACCTTCACAGTTTATTTTATTATTTTCCGACGTTAAAACCATATTAAATTGCGCCATAAAATTTCTCCCTAAGAGGAAAGGTCCCCCGTTTTCAATAACATACAATTCTATAAAATATTCTGTGTTTTTTTACCTTATTTTAACATTAAAATAACCTAAAGGAGTTATTTTATGGCCATTATAAAAACATATTTTCATATCGCTCTTATTCAACGGTATTTTCAAAAAATATCTGTTATATAATTTACCAGAAATGACATACCCGATCCGGTATCCAACTCCATATTTAAATTTAAATTACCGTTAAGAGTTACCGGTAACAAAATAGGATTATTGTTAACATACCTCAAATTAAAAAGCTCGCATTCCTCACACTTATCGCAGTCTTCCAAGTCGTTAGGCTTTATATTATACACCTTTTTAGCACGAGATTTACACATTTTTTTCAAATGCCCTTTCTTATTACACTTCAAGCAACGATACGACTTATATCGACACTTTTCTGACACATGATTTAACCCACACACTTCACATTTTACCGTTGACTCTTCAGACCTCGCCGCAGGTCTACGGCTGTCCGCCGTCCGCCGTGCACTCGCGCGGTATACTGCCTCCTGTTTCACCTGCTCACACGCTCTGCCCTCGCCGATCATCACCGACCCCGTGCGAGCCCTCCACGCGCACGCCGCTTGTTGTGCCAGCTCCACAGCCCTCACCAGAGTTAACTGCCTGGCGTCCTGCTCAAAAAGCCGGTCGCGCTCCGGTCCCATCATCAGACCTAGCACGAAGCGATCCCAAAGAACTGTGTCCAAAGCACCCCCGAACTCGCAGTGAACAGCGAGCCCTCTGAGTCGAGCCGCCCAGTCTTCTATCGACTCACCGTCTTCTTGACTAGCCCTATAGAAGTTGTCTTTATCCGCAAAACTAGATCTTTTTGGTGTGAAGTGGTCGTTGAGTATTTGCAATAGCTCCGTATAAGTAACTGCTTCCACTGACTTCGGATGCGTTAAATTTTTTAACAACTTATACGCCTCATCTGATAAATGCGTTAACAAAACGGCCCTTTTTTGTTCGTTTGATTCTAAGGCATTCAAAAGTACAAACTGCCGTAAACGGCTTTCAAATACTCTCCAATCTTGAATTTTGGGATCGAAATTTGAAATATTCCCAATAAATCCAGCCATATTTAATATAAATTAGTGGGTACCTTGTCGTCGCCAATGATGTGTTTGTAAGTGGACAATAAAACGCACGTTATAATTCGGAGCTAGTTTAATACTGCCATCTAGATCAGTTGTGTATCACGTAAAGGTTGATACACATTCCCGCCGTTAAGGCGTGCATACATAACAATTATATAAAAATATTCATTTAAATATATCCCAATAAATTCTTAATGTGGATGCACCGAGTCGTGTGAATCGACCGTCGAGTGGTGTGTGCGGGGTGCGGGGGAAAGTACACAACCGCGCACGACAGTTTTGCGTAATTAATATTATATCCATGCGTTTTGTTTTTTTTTTGTGTCGGATAAATTAAAATTTTGAATTTTTGAAGTGAAAACTTCTTTAGGCGCGTTGAGCGTTTTGGTAGAGGGTAAAATCCTCGGTTCGCGTCACCGACATGCTAATGATAATAGTATATCTATAGCTAGAGAGCCAGACTAGCGCACGCGCAGTAGCCTGTGTACACGTATACACTAATACATCGACTATTTCTGACTGTATTTTATTATTTAACCCATCATATGTAACTAATAAATAAAACATAAAAAATTTCATATAATTTTTGCATATAGTTTTAATTACTCTCAACTTAATAGTTCCGTTTTCACTTCTATCGGCAGTCCCACGACTGCTACTGTTTTTTAATAATATTATGTTTTTTATTACATAAATCAAACATATTATCGATTCTGAACAGCCTCTGAAAATTTGGCCGGACCTTTACAAGTAACAAGGTTCCTTTAAAGAATAGACCAACTGCCATTCTGCCAAGCAGGTCTTAAAAGGCGATCGATTGAATATACATGTCACTACCAATGTGATTACTAGGTGGTAGAGTTCTGCATTGTCTCGCCCGGGTCTGGTACCACCGACTTACATATTCCTGCCGCAATAGCGTCAGTGCTTATTACTGTCGTGTTCCGGTTTGGAAAGTAAGGTAGCCGGCAAACTTATGCATGTGGCATTAGACCTCGCCACAAGATAGCAACGCACTATTAACACCTTTGGTGTCTATAGGCGGTGGTTGACTCCATCAGGAGACCTATTTGATTGTGTGCTATCAAAAAAAACTTAAGCCATTTCGCCTCACGGTAGCAACGTATCATTAACATCTTTATTGCCTATAGGCGATGGTTTCTCTTTCTATTAAGAGAGCCATCTGCTTGTTTGCTGCTGTAAAAAATAGTCATAAGGAGACCACACGCGACAACTATAATGCACGTTCAAGCTAAACATCTCAGATAATTTAATGTACTATATTTATATACATTATAGCTTTTTTTAACTTCCTGACTACTGATTTTACCTCGATTTTCGAAAATCGAGTTTTCACCAGATGTCCACGTTTTGAGGTCCTAGGAACCTTTTCCGACTATTTTCATGATAACGTCAGTATGTCTGTATGTTTATTATGTATGTATGTATGTATGTATGTGTGCGTGTGTATGTAAACATCTCATAACTTTTGAACGGCTAGACCGATTGAAAAGCGGTTGATGGCATTCAATTGGATTCCGCTCAACTTAGACTTCCTAAAAATTTGAACCGATTCGGTTCAGGTTTTTTTGAGAAATTTTGAAAAACCTCCAAAATAATATTTTGACGAAACAGTAATTTTTTAACATAACTTCCAGATTTATGTACCAATTGGGTACTAAAACTAATCAGTGCCTCAAGCACGAACTCCTTGCGAAAAAGGATTCGTATCGTCATCGAGAAACAAACGTATGAAAAATGATCAGCGCCCCTATCGTACGTAAATGGAACTAAATTTCGAAGCACAAGTAAATTATTAAACTTTCGTATCGCAAACGTATCGAGAAATACGTGAAACGTAACAAAATTGCGAGCACGAACGGCGTTTTGAAGTATCGTATCGCAAATTTCGAAGGCTGGGTATCGAGAGGTGACGAATCTTTTTTCACTTACAATTTGCCGGTGAAAAAAGTTTCGAGTTGTTTAAAATTATTAATTACGCTCGTTTTTTAAAAAAATAAGTAGTTTTAGTTACTTCCGGATATTAATACAATCAGTGGAAAGCTAAAAAATGCAAAGACCACCTATATTTCAACGTAATTCTCTATTATATTCTCATTGGAAGTTTACTTCAAGATGAAGAAAATAATAGACGAGATTCGATGTAAGAAATTTTTATTCTCACATTTTTATTTGTGGTAATTTTTCATTGTTCACATTTATATTACAATACTAGCTGTTGCCAGCGACTTCGTCTGCGCGGACTTCGTTTACTCCACACTGCTCCTCCCCCGTAGGTGATAGCGTGATAATATGTAGCCTATATGTTGACCCGACCTGTTAGTAATAATCATGCAAAATTTGAAGTAAATCCATGCAGTACTTTTTGAGTTTATCCCGGACATAAATACAGACAAACAGACAAAAATTCTAAAAACTATATTTTTGGCTTCGATATTAGTTGTAAATCACGCCCCAAGTATTCTTTAAAAAAAAATATTCAATGTACAGTTTTGACTTTCCTACGATTTTATTATATGTATAGATTATTTTTCAAAGAAGATAGACGCATGGCTAAACAGAGAAAAATATTTGATGCCATGGATTTAAATGATACCGAATTTAAAAATAAATATCGCCTCAACAAAGGGGTTTTTACATTTCTCTGTGAGCAAGACTGAGTTCTAGGATAACTTTAGAGCTTATTTCCTTAGAGGAATCTTATTTCTGTAAGAAAGGATCCAATCTTCGCTTCACACCACGAAACAAAAAACTGCACATAATAAATAAGTTACGTAAAACTTCCAGGACGTATTTTTCCATGAACTTCACCATAGTTGTGTACTGCATAAAGCTAGTCTAGTTTTCATTTATAGTCTAGTTTTTATTTTTATTTTATTTATATTTAATGCAAGGAAACAATTTAAATGTAATGTTTTCGAGAGCCCGTACGATTGTAAACAAACTTGACCTTGTCTTTGTTTGGCATCGTATAGGTACCTACATCAAGTGCAAAGCGGTTGTCTCGTTCAAAAACCGTAGAACAACGTAAGATCGTTCTTAGAGTGGTTTCGTCAAAATAAATTTGATTTTTCTTAGAGTAGAGAATGCATTTCTTTATTTTTGTGTATTTTACTAATTTTGCTTGAGTTAGGTATGATTTTAGTTATCAATAAATATATTTCTATATGGAATATAATGAAACCGGTAATATACGATTACGTTTTTGAACGAAACTAGCACCTCCCTGCTTACGTTAGGATGACGTCACTAACGTAATCGTATCGAGGTCTCGAGAGTCGATAGAAGGTGCTTCGTGCTTTCTACTATCGTCATACTCCGTTAACGTATCGAGTCCTCGATACGTTAACGATACGAAAACGCTTAAAGTTCGTGCTTGCGGCTCAGCTCCATTCCTCAAAAAACTACGTCTAATACATAAATTGGTAATCATTTTTTGGTATTCTACGATATTTTAGTACTAAAAAAACTACGTTAAATACCGTTTCAAAAATCAAAATGGAACCTTATTCTCAAAACTTATAGCTTTTCAAATATTAAAATAATTTGTTTTTAGCAAAGTTATTTATTTATTACTTTATTGTACACATAGAGGCAAAATTACATTTTATTTCTTGAAAACTCCACAAAAGGCGAGCTTATCTCTGTAAGAGATTTCTTCCAGCAAACCCAAAACAGTGAGAAAGCAAGAAAGAAATGTATTGTCAATAAATGTAATGTCTGGATAACAAATATCAGCATAATCTATTAAAGGTAAAATCAGTGCTTGCACTAAAATAACTTTGGTCTTAAAAGGAAGAAATCTTTGTAAGCATTTGATTGAATGAAAAGTAAAATGAACTTTTTGCAAACTTCAGCTATTTGAGCGTTCCAAGTGAAATCTTCGCTTAAAATCAGCCCTAGGTTTTTAACCGATTTGCAATACGGTATAATACTGTTACCATACTCTAAAAAAGGGTCTTTTTAAGAGTTGCACGCGAAAAACGATTTCTTATAATTAAAGACTGCGACTTTGCAGGATTTACTAAAAGCCCAAAAGACCTGGCCCATACATGTATACGCGAAAGATCTTCATTCATGGCATTAATTGCATCAATAACACCCGGAGGAGAAAAATGGCGGTACAATTGCAGATCATCAACATATAAATGAAAATTAGAGGATATACTACTAGAAATCATGTTGATAAAACAGAAAATAGGAAAGGGATAGGACTTATTTAATTTTTTTAAAATAACTTTCAAGTTAATTCACCGATTGATATAAAAATCTTATCAGCTTTTCTCCTTTAAAAACTACGTCAAATACCGTTAATTTAATCAAAATCGGTCAATTTGTTTAGGTTTTATCAATGAAGAAAATTAAAAATAAAATGTTTTTTGACATTGCGTCGAAAGTTTTCAATCTACCGGTTATTTAGCTTAAGCAATATTTTAGATCTCAGAAATTGAGTTGAATGCCATCATCGTTTACAAAATATACAGCTTTTCAAAATTAATATACTGCAATTTTTAACAAAATTGATGTTTGAACTGGAAAATCTAAGTTTATATTTTTTTACTCTTTTGGACTTAAAATACCTTAATTTAGTGGGAAGTCTTAGGGATAGCCCGTAGGGTCAACCGTTTACACATTTTTATATCATAAGATAGCAAACAAGCTGGGTTTCCTGATGGAAAGAGAAACCATCGCCTATAGACACCAAAGGTGTTAATAGTACGTTGCTATCTTGTGGCGAGGTCTAATGCCACGTGCATAAGTTTACCGGCTACCTTACCCTCCAAACCGGAGCACGACAGTGACAAGCATTGACGCTATTACGGGTGGAATAGGTAAGGCGGTGGTACCAGACCCGGTCGAGACAATACAGAACTCTACCACCTAGTAAAGCTGCCGTGTGTAAAACCCCAACAGACTTGTAGAAAACTAAAATGTAAGCATTGTTACAGGATACATTCTTCGACCCCGAAGACGGCAGTACGAGAAACTTACAACTGTCACTTCGCTTCAGCGATCGCGCAGAAATACCATCAAGTCATTGGCTACAGTTCGATGCAAGGAATCAAGAGTTTTATGGGTTGCCTTCGCCCAGCGATGTGGGAATCCTTCACTATCAGTTGGTACGATATCAAATACACTAGCAATATTCAAGGATTTACTGCTCAGTTACGTTATCTCTAGACCTAATATGGATAAACCATATTGATATTATACTCCCCGTGTAGGGTCTCTCCTCTCCCCTTTGAAGAATAGGCCAACTGCAGTACTTTAAGGCAGGTCATAAAAGGCGACGGAGTGGCTATCCGCTCTACCATCGTGACTACTAGGTGGTAGAGTTCTGCATCGGCTCGACCGGGTCTGGTGCCACCGCCTTACCCATTCCTGCCGCAATAGCGTCAGTGCTTGCCGCTGTCGTGTTCCGGTTTGGAGGGTATGGTAGCCGGTGAACTTATGCATGTGGCATTAGACCTCGCCACAAGAAGGCAACGCACAATTAACATCTTTGGTGTCTATAGGCGATGGTTGGCTCTTTCCATCAGGAGACCCATCTGCTTGTTTGCTATCTTATGATATAAAAAAAGAGAATAGGCGAAAACATTGTGCCAATTTTTACGAAAATTGCGCGGACTGTGGAGTATTAAATTTGGCACAATTAAAATTTTTATATGGAGTGTAATTGCACAAAGCTTATATTGCTTATTGCTATCTAGTTTGTACGTGGCGACCAAATTGATGGCTGTATCCACCACTTACTTGCTGTAAATTTCTGAATGACTTATTCGGATCAGTGTCCACTAATCTTGCCATTTTTTCCCGTATTGGTTCAGGCTCCCTTTGAAGAATATACCATCTGCCAGTTAGTTCGTAAGAGGCGAGCGATAGGCTTTGCGAGTCAACACTATTGTGACTGATGATGCTGATAGATTTCTGGGGTGTCTCGCCCGGGTCTGATACCAACACCTTACCTATTCCTACTTCAACAGCGTCAGTGCTTGTCATATGGTAGCCTGTAAACTTATTCATGTGATATAAAAGCTCCGCCTTTTGGGTAGCAACACATTATTAACATCTTTGGTGTCTAAAGGCAATGGTTGTCTCTTTACATTAGGAGAGCCATCCGCCTGTTTACTATATTAAGATATAAAAAATATATTTTAGCAATATAAATTTGCTAACTTGGAGTATAACGCTACTGCTACATGTGCTGTTAACATATCTTTCTATCAGGAAAACCTCCAGCTTGTTATGTAAATTTGTGCTATAGAAAACGGGTGTGAAACATTTTTCTAACTTAATTTAAGTATAAACACTTCTATAAGATTTTTCTTTACAGATCGCTGAAGACTCAAGTAAAAAGAGCGCCTACGACAGCTTAATAGTAGAAGTGGCGAAAGCTCCTACAATTCGTCCAACAGTGGAGTTCCAAATGACTATGGACCCGTCTCCCAATCTTGCTGATAATGCGAACAACAAGAGAAAGGTCGTGGAGAACTTGGCAGCTCTTTTTGGTCAAAAGGAGACCGATAATATCAGGATTCAAAGCATTACTGATAATCCTACTACTATTATCTGGTAAGTTATTTCTCGTACATGGGGCACACTAAAAGTTTTGCACTTCTAGCTAATCGAAACTATTTGAATTTCGAATGTTATATATTTTTTAAAACGTTGCAACCTCCTTAGTAATAAAAAAAAACAATTGGCGGGAAATGACTTGTCAATTGTTTTTTATCACACATCAAAGTTCTACGTACGCAACGAAAATCGAATAAGTCGAAAAGATTTTAGAGCGATGATTTTTTATGATTTTAAAAGTTCTCTTTCTTCGCAAGACTGTGCCGCTCGTCTTAAAAATGCTTTTGGGAGAAAAACACCTTGTTTGAGCACCGTGAAGCGATGGTTTGCTGAATTTGAGAGAGGTCGAGTTTCTTTACATGACGAATTTCGTGAAGGGCGGCCTTCAACTGCCGTCAACGAAAATAATGTGGCTACTATTAAGTGGTTAATTGAAGAAAACCCCCAGATTACCTATGAGACAATTCGAGGACTATTGGGGGTTGGTATGAGCCAAATTCGGAAAATTTTACATTGAAAGTTCGGAAACTTTGTTGTCGTTGGATCCCTCATGAACTGACAGCGGAGTAGAAGCGGGCTCGCGTGGTATGGTGCTCACAGATGCTACTGAAGTACCACCACGGACATCTAATGCTTTTTGTGACATTGTCCCAGGAGACGAAACGTGGATTTATTCTTTTGAACCCGCAAAAAAACAGCAAGTTTTCTCAGTCCCATCTGTACAATTCCACTTGAAGATCAAAAGAGTGTTAATTCCGCGTGGTATTCTACCATTTGTTTACCCAGGGTGTTAGAAAAAGTTCGCGAAAGACGACCCAAAAGGCGTATTCTCCTACACCATGATAACGCTTCTTCACACATGGCCAACAAAACAAAGTCATTTTTAGCTTCCGAAAAAGTACATCTCGTCACTTATCCTGCGCATAGCCCCGGCTTAGCACCCTGTGATTTCTGTATTTTCCCCAAAATCAAAGATTGATGAGAGGTTTTACTTTTACCAACTTCGAATAGGCAGTGATAGCGTTCAATCAGCACGTAGAAAACATGCCTTCAGATCTGTGGTCCTCCTGTTTTAAAAAATGGTTCGAAATGAAAAAATGTTTAAAATGCAAAGGAGATTATTTTGAAAAGCAATAAACATTATATTTTGGTTATAACATACTGTTTTTTTAAGTTACGCAAAACTTATAGTGTGACCTACGTATTATGTTAGGCCCGTTATTTAGATTAGACCTTTTGTAATCTTTTCATGGAAAACGCATGTATCGAACAAAGACTCAATGTGACTGTCATGTCTGTCATGTTCTACTGGGACTATGCTAGGTTTCTGCAAGATCTGTGAGAAAATTCTGTGATGGTTATGCTTTACATTATTATTGAATACTTAAATTATTTTTTGCCCGAACGCGTGTAGCGATTCAAGCAATCTACAACCGCTACCAAAAAAATAAAAAATGGAAAAAATTAAATTCAAAATAAAATCTTGAATCGCGATATCACAATTATTTATCTTGTACACTTATATACAAGTTTCAACGCTTCTCAAATGGACTTCGGTCCCCAGGCAGTACACCTTGCCTGTCTGGGAAGATCTTCCTTTCCCCCTTCCTTGTTCTTGTGTGACGTCACCTGACAATAGTTGGCCCGTTGGTTCTATCTCACTATGACCTTCCAGCGGTTCGGACCAACGGCGCCACATGCGGGTAGAATCTGGGACCAAAATCATCAGCTTTGGAGTCGAATTGTATTACTTATTGGTCTAAAACTCCTGGCTCTTTTCAAAGATTACATTGGAGCGTCTACCTTTCTGCTAAGCAGTTCATAAAAGGCGAACAATTGGTCAAAGCTGTCACTACCACCATTGTATACTTTGTGAGTTATTTAATGCCTCGCCTGTGTTTGGTGGCACTACCTTAACCTTTTCTGCCGCAATAGCGTCAGTTAAGTCATATTCTAGTTTGAAAAGAAAAGTGACTGACTTAAGTCGGCTAATTTTTGCATATAGCATAACAGCCCCATCTCTAGAATAGAAACACGTTAACATATTTGGTGTCTGTAGGTGATGGTTATTTTTTTCCGTTAGAAGATCTGCCTGTATTGTTTGCTTCGATTGATTTGATTTTATAAAAAATATAACTTTTCATTGTGGGTTTAATATTTTTATTTATTTAATTAATTTCTTTGTTTTTAGGTATAACACAAGCCTACCCATGGATAGATGTCCAAAAAGTGAAATTGAAGAGCTAAGAAAAATGATCATAGTCGATGAACGAGGGTCGGGCGGCGCAAATCTCAAAGAGCACGTAGACCAAATATTTGACAAGGACCTCAAGGTCATGTCTATTCGCCTGATACCTTTGGGCTTATGCGCTGAATCAAATACAAAGATCTCCAAACCGGTTCCACCACATTCTGGAACAAACCTGCACAATAAGGCAGCTAGCGCTAACGCCGACTATTCGGATTATTTAGTCACGTTCGTTATACCAGCCGTGGTGATTGTTTGTATGATCGTCGTGGCCAGTGTCATTGCCTGCGTTTTATACAGGAGACGAAGGACAGGTAATTACTATTCTTTTCTCTTGTACCTACCTATATGTTTTGGGCACCGATTACACAGCCCTTAAACGTCTAATATTTGATTTTCCGTATTGAATGCATTCTGGCAACTAGCTGAGGTAAGGCGAAGCGGGGTTGCAACGCCATGATTGGCTAACTCAAGGCCACAGTGAAAGATAGTGATAAACAGACGATCTGATTGTTCGACACTGATTGAGTATTTCCGCGCGTAAATATATATAATCTGATCTAACCCTAAAGTAATCAGATTATTTGCTTGTGTTATGGGTGTTAGTCAACGATAGAAATACATAATATATAAATACTAGAATATATCGGAACTATAAGTGAGATGCGTTGACAGAAGCCTGTTATTAGGTGTATATGGACTGTGTGGCCGGTGGTTTTGTGATATAATTGGGCGTTTCTCTGCACTAAAACTCCTATACAAGAAAAGTTAGTTGACGATTATACTTACATATGGGGCATTCCACGCCAAATCGGACATTATTCGGCCTTTGCATCTTCGATTTTTTTGAAAATTTTTTATGTTATAGTACCCATTGAAAAAGGCCTCCATGATCTTTTTCAATTTTTTTTTTGCCGAGCCGTTTCCGAGATATCAATTTTTGAAAAAAATCGGTTTTTTTTTTTCAAATGTCTGTAACTTGGCGAAAAATGGGCCAATCACGACGTTTTTTTTTTTTAAATTTTTGTTTTTAAACACACTTTTAGAATAAAAAATCAAAAAAATTTTTTAAACTGTATCTCTGTGAGATTTTCAAATTTTGAGTTTAAAATGTTGATTTCCAAAAAACACGTAGCGATCGATTTTCTTGAAAATTTTTTCTAAAAAACTGTCAATTATCCCCTAACTTTTAAGCCTAATCCCTTAATGGGAAATCAATGGAATCCATTTTTTTTTTAATTTTAAAAATTTTTTGTTCAGTGAAAAAGATGTTGTTTTTTTTATTTTCGTTTTTAGATGTATTTTAAGGAAAAAAAAAACGGTGTGAAATTTTCTAAATTAACTTTCCATAAGATTTTCGAGCATGCAACGTTAGGATTTATGTTTTTTGAACTTTAAAATTTTTTATTTCACTTATTTATGTCTAAAATCATAATATTTTACGTCAGAACTACTTTCGAGGATTATATGACACGTGATAATTATTAACTAGATGAAAAATTGATTAAAAGCAACAGAAATAGGTCAAATAAAGTACGCAATAAATTACATTACATTTTTTAATCAATTATCATTTTCTTACACGTTTGAATAACTTATGCGTTTGCGAATTTGAAGAAAACGAAAATTCTTTGAATTTCAAAGTACCTTCTCCGTCAGGTATGACACAATGATATTTTTGTGTACCTGTTATTGTTTTAGCTCTCAGGTAACGTTTTTCCAAAAATTCTTTGGCTTCAATATAATGGTTGTAAGAAAAGAACCGAATACAAATATTTGGCAAAGAATTCGGTTTTATCGCCCAGTCATACAGTTGTTGAGGTGTTGAAATTTGTTCATTATACGGAAGTTGAAGACTTGCACGTGCAGCGACTCTTTTGACGGTTCCTCCTACTCCATCACAAGGCCCTTTGCCGTGGGCTGTTGCAAAATAATGCCATTCAACTTCCAGGCCAAAGTCTGCTTTGTGGTAATTTATATTTACAAAATTCTTGTAGTTTTTAAATTGCTGAGGCGCTCCATCAGAAAAGTAAATAACTTCAAAAAACATAAATCCTAACGTTGCATGCTCGAAAATCTTATGGAAAGTTAATTTAGAAAATTTCACACCGTTTTTTTTTCCCTTAAAATGCATCTAAAAACGAAAATTAAAAAAAAAACATCTTTTTCACTGAACAAAAAATTTTTAAAATTAAAAAAAAAATGGATTCCATTGATTTCCCATTAAGGGATTAGGCTTAAAAGTTAGGGGATAATTGACAGTTTTTTAGAAAAAATTTTCAAGAAAATCGATCGCTACGTGTTTTTTGGAAATCAACATTTTAAACTCAAAATTTGAAAATCTCACAGAGATACAGTTTAAAAAATTTTTTTGTTTTTTTATTCTAAAAGTGTGTTTAAAAACAAAAATTTTTAAAAAAAAAACGTCCTGATTGGCCCATTTTTCGCCAAGTTACAGACATTTGAAAAAAAAAAACGATTTTTTTCAAAAATTGATATCTCGGAAACGGCTCGGCAAAAAAAATTAAAAAAAATCATGGAGGCCTTTTTCAATGGGTACTATAACATAAAAAATTTTCAAAAAAATCGAAGATGCAAAGGCCGAATAATGTCCGATTTGGCGTGGAATGCCCCATATATATATACATGTATTCTTGCAGATATAATTGAGCGCAAATTTTGTTTTGTAATGTGAAGATGAAAAACCGATAGACAATTTTTCGGAAAAATTAACCCTTGCCTATAGACATCTATGTCGCAGTAGCGTCGGTGTTTCTAAATCTGTGCCGGTTCGGAAGTTAAGGATGTCTGTGAATTAATGCATATGGTATTACATCCCTACTACACAGATAACGCATTATCTTCGAGTATTTAAAAACGATCATCTATTCTCAGCGTATGAGCCATCTGGTTGTTTGATTTCTAATATTATGTACTATAAAATACTGGAAAACCAAAGATGTAGCAAATATCTCAAAAATGTTATGCGTCATGCACAAAATAAGTCTATCTTAATGGCTAACTTATTAAAAATGTATTTTTGTTTACTTAAGTTCCTTCTTTGGAACCATCTAATATAAACGCTATTTAGTTTTATGTTTTTAATAAACTCTAAATTGAGTTATCTTTCTTTCAATCATTTGAAAATAAAAAACCATACACATTTAGTGTTGTCGAAAAAATTTCAAATGTTTCCTTTTGGTTCAGGGTACGAATTTAGGACCTTATAATCACAGCCGAATGTGCTAATTTATAGACCACGAAGCCCTCTTATTTTAGTTTATATTATGTCAAAATCATGTAATTAAATTCATGTTAGTCAGGACGTGCTTAGTGATTTGAGATGATTAAATAATCTCTGTCCATATTTTTGGGAATAAATAGCAATAATTTAAAATTTACACGCACAGCACAGTCCTGACAATGACTTATTTAATCTATTTATTATATATGTGTGTGTATATATATATATATATATATATATATATATATATATATATATATATATATATATATATATATATATATATATATATATATATATATATAATTTATTAATTACGACTAATATTAATTTTAACTTTAGGGGATCCGAATTCTTGACACGAAAAAGGTGATTTTAATGTCTTGCATATATTGCAATTTATAAATTTAGAGCACTGATCACTTTTGTTGTAGTCAATTTTATTATTTAGCCAATAACTCTAAATATCTCTTAATATTCATTTTTCTGAGCACAATTTCTTTAGATCACAATTTCACTATCATGTTTAAAAAAATGTTTCCAAATTTTCTTTT
This sequence comes from Apodemia mormo, assembly GCA_036924255.1. NCBI lineage: Eukaryota > Metazoa > Arthropoda > Insecta > Lepidoptera > Riodinidae > Apodemia > Apodemia mormo. The sequence continues at coordinate 13,865,289 of JAUPFN010000019.1, read as the reverse complement.
TCTTTTTCCTAGAATATTTTCTGTCTTTAAAACTTATCAATACACACAATTAATATATAACAATAAAATGAAAGTGAATCCATACTAATATTATAAATGCGAAAGTCTGCCGGTCTGTTTGTCTGTTACACTTTTACGGCTAAGCCGCTAGACCGATTTTCCTGAAATTTGGCATGGAAGTAGTTGAAGAGCCGGGGTCAAACATAGGCTAATTTTTTTTCAAAAATCAACCCTTAAAGGGTTGAAATAGGGGATGAAATTTGTATGTAAAGCTATCTTAACAAAGGAAAATGTCGACATGACAAGATTTGAACCTGCGATCTTGCTTCTGACCGGCACACTCTAACTAGTTGAGCAACTGTCGATCAGTTCAACGCGGTGAAATCAACTTTGCTTTGTAATTGATTCCGCCAAATGTACTGATCACTAGATATACAAACGAAATTTTTCTTAGTCGAGTTTTTATCTAAGATTTTCGATTCTATACAGATTATGGTTGAAGACATTTAAAAAGTTATTCATAATTAGGTGTAAGGGGACCTTAGGTTTGGAACACGATATAAAAGACATTAGAAAAATTTTCATACAAAGTTGGTTTAAAAAGATGTGCAGACAGACCCAGGATTTTATCCAATAGCTAGTTCATATTGAAACTTTCAACAAATATATGAACCTAACCCTGTAACTGCATTACGGGAGTAGTAATTCAGTTAAGAAAATTATATTAAACATAATTAAAAAATATTAAAGTCTTCATACATTTCATGAAAAACGAATAACTTAGGCGCATCTCGACAAATTAGGTTACTCGGCTCCGTTGCACATAGTCTATCGGCTTCATTTGACATCAGATATCAAAGGGTTAGCTGGAAAATGTGTGAGAATGGGGTCATAATGGGAATAGGTTTATACTGGGACTGGGATGTAGCAGTATCGTCAACCGGCCAGCATTATTAACTTAATATTTCCCCAGAAATAACTAGAGTATTATTTATATATATGGCTTACGTGCAAAAACTTAAATAACTACTCAGAAAACGCAGTTATAGGATTAAATCCAGAGTAGTTTAAGATATATATAAGCTATTGGAAATATTCCTAGGTCTGGCCGCGACTTTCTCTTTATAGAGCAGAATGCTTGATGTCCTTTATGGATGTTGTAGGAAGAATTTACGTAGGGAGCAGAGTGAATGGAAAGTTAAAGAAGCCATTTCAATACGCATTTCTTTGTCAGATTGTAGCCATCTTTATTATTTTGTCTTTATTCTAAACTAGCTGTGGCCAGCGACTTCGTCCGCGCGGACTTCGTTTACTCCGTACTGCTCCTCCCCCGTAGGTGATAGCGTGATAATATGTAGGTATTATGTTGACGCGACCTGTTAGTAATGTTCATGCAAAATTTGAAGTAAATCAATGCAGTACATTTTTGAGTTTACCCCGGACATACATACAGACAGACAGACAAACAGACAAAAATTCTAAAAATTATATTTTTGGCTTCGATATCGATTGTAGATCACGCCCCAAGTATTCTTTTAAAAAAATAATCAATGTACAGTTTTGACTTTTCTATGATTTTATTATATGTATAGATTATATTGCCAAAAAACGGTGTGTCAGAAAAAGCATTTTCTGTTGAAAAAGCGTTCATGTAGCTTTGATACAAAATACTTATAGACAAAAAAATTAGTTTCTTGATATTCAATCTCGATTTAATGAAATGTTATATATAAATAAGGTCGATGTTATAATGACTAGTGTTGTTTTTGTCTATCTATAATACGTATTCACTGTGGTATGAAAATTCACAATTTTTATTGTAAATATTTAAATTAATACAGATTTGACATACGTGTAGCACGCACACAATCACAAGGTACTATAATTATTTTTGGAAAAAAATCTTCTTAGCATTGTATTTCTTTTACGTCAGTTCAGTTACGTAGCATTTAATTATTAATATTTATATAATTTAATTAAAAAGATTGTATCTTTTACATTTAGCCATTCCATGAATCATGCAATTTTGTGCTCAAACAATTGAATCAATTACCCTCGGGGTGTTTCCGAATGGATACGACTTAGGGACCTTCAAGAAACGAGCTTATTCATTCTTAAAAGGCCGGCAACGCAACTGCAATACCCCCGAAATTGCGGATGTCCATGGGCGTCGGTGATCACTTACCATCAGGTGCACCATCTGCTCGTTTGCCCCCTCTACTATAAAAAAAATTTACTTTACAACTGGATTTGAATTCACGGACACGTTTCACATCAAAGAAAATCAAAAATTAATGTATATACAATGTACATATATCGACACGTCCCAAGAACAAAATCTTATCTGCAAAACCACCAAATTACAATATATTTGTTTGTGGGAGTACATTATACATAAGATGATGTTCACTTGAGCATTTCCAAAAAAAAAATACCAATTACTATAAAAAAATATATTGTCTTTTGGCTTTATGTGTGTTTAATGCGAATTTTATTATTAAAAAAAATCGTCTGATCTCTCCATACGATTTTGTTCTTGGGACGCGTCGATATGTACAATGCAAATTCTGGCAATTAATATTGAGTGCAGCTCATATATTTGTAAAAAGTGAACATTTGAATTCATATTCTATTATATAATTTTTATATAATATTCATATAATATTATATAAAAATAATATCTATATATAATGAATACTTCATTTCGACTACATGAATTTTAAACCACTTGGAAAATTTAATTTAAAATAATAATATCTATATAAATATGTTTTTATAAACACTCACTATAAGAGGTATTAAGAAGGATGCACATTTTTGATAAATGCATACTGTTTTATTAAATGTGGCATTTTTTTAAATTACTCGAATCAACATGATACAACATCGCGGCTATGAAATCAAAAATACAAAACTTACAATTATAACATTACGATCACGTTTTTTACAGTAAGGTTTAAATTTATTTTGTAATTCGCAGGTAAAATGAGCGTTGGTGACGAGGAAGAAAGACAAGCTTTCCGATCCAAAGGAATTCCTGTGATATTCCAAGACGAACTTGAAGAGCGTGCTGACGCCGAGCCTGTGGACAAAAGTCCTGTCATAATGCGGGAAGAAAAACCACCGCTATTACCTCCTGCTCCTGATTATAGATCTGGTGAAGATGCACCTTACAGACCGCCACCTCCGTTCGCAGCTTCTCGCACTCCACCTAGACCTAAAGCTACTCCCACTTACAGAAAACCTCCCCCGTACGTCCCCCCTTAAGACTAACACACCCGTTCACAGCTTTATATTAACGGGCACACAAATTTCTTAAAATAGATATTTTTTTGTAAAAACCTAGTCGACCGTTCGTTTGCAGCCTTTCGGTAACTATTTATTTGTGACAGCTATGCCTGAATTACATAAGAGAGTCGTGTATGAAATTAACACACATAGGTTTTTTAGGGATTCCAAGGTCTTAAAATAATAAAATACTATAAAGGGTTATATAATAATTACTCAAAAATCAATAGAAATTCAATGAATTTATACCGATCTCAGTCAGAAACCAACAAAAATCCTTATCAGACTAAATTAAGCTCTTCAAAATTATTGGGCAATTTTTAAAAAATACAAACGGCCAGAATTGTCTATTATTAATATTTTTATAGAGACACGTGTATTGTGTTTATTTTTTTATATGTTAGTATATACCGTTCCCAGCGAATAATTCGCACATATTAGATATTTTAATGTATAACCTACAAATCGGGACAAGCTTGAAAAGAATAAATTAATGTATGGGATTGATAGGCAGTGATCCCAGGAACAAACTTTTTTTTGATTAATAACAAGCTGAATTTTTGTGAACAGCTTCATTTTGACGAGACAACCACCTTTTCTAATTTCGAAAAATCTCGAATCGGGTAACTAATAAATCCCCTAAGGGTTTCGAAAATTTTAATTCGGTGTAGAAAATTATTGAACAATAACAATAATTATTTTTTTACTTTGATCGCTTGATTATTTTATGAAAAACAGGAAAAAACGTTTGTCCTACACATTCGATAGTTCGAGTCGAGTCGGTCGGCATTTTTATATTCAGACGATAACGAATTTAGATATCGTCTCACTACGAAGCGATGTTTCTTTGTCTAAGCCTCTTGATTCCCTTTTGGTCCTTTTATTAATGAAAATATGATGATATAACCTCAAAAACAATTTAAATCCTCATTTAAGTAACGGTTTAAGAACCTTGCATTTTATTAACCAGAATTAGGTTTATGAAATTTAAACAATATGATTGTGTCGTATTAATATGATATTTCAATCTGCTTTGAATAATTCTGCTAATGGTGAGAATTTAAATTAAAAAAATAATCCATTTATTTTGGGTTTCTAAGTATTCCATTAAAATCGACTCTAAGTATCTCATTATTATGAGATTAATCAGAAATCAGAATATATAGATCTTTATTATTAAAAATGAGCTAAAATGTAGTTTGTTAATTTTTTTTGTTGTTTTGATTTTATGAGGTTGTATTATGCGATTATATTAATTTCCTACGCTCCGCTTATGTTATTCAGGCATTATTTATCGAGCATTTTAAGTATAATGCATTTATTACGAAAATTAGGTAAAGTGAACGAAACTCTCGTATGGAATTGTACGTAATTATTGCGACTACGAATTTCTCGTATTGTAAATGGATTAGCGAATGTAGATGGTACATTGTGGTATATTTGTGGAATGATAAAAGACTTAACAATGAATATTACAATTAGTGTATTAGAGTAGATTTTACTGCCGGTCTTATGGCCATGTTCTACATGAATATACGAAACATTTTTATCGCTATATATCGATCCCAAGATGGAGATAGTTTTTTAGACAACAAAAGCACTGTCGTATGACCGCCATAGTTCTAGGAACACAGGCATCACTTCAAGTAAGTCATTAACACATTTATAATTAATTAATTTATGTTTTAATTTTTAGGAATATTCTTTGTTGTCGTCTAGTTTTAAAATATTTTCTACAAAACCTGGATCGTTCATATTTTAACCCTACTATCAAGGGCAAAAGTGCCACATTGTCTCCCGTCTAAATTAATTAGGGCGCATGTCTTCAAATTTCTTGCACATGCTAAATAAAATTCTCAAAACTAAAAAAAAATTACACCACGGGAGAAAAAAACCCGCAACAAGCAAAATTACAACCCGCGTTCTTTAAATGATATTATCTTTGAAGTTCAGCTACAAGTGGCCAGTATAATAAATGCGATTAAATAGTAGCCTTGTAATAGAAGTCATTTAAAAGGGCTTATCAAGACTACTCTTATGAAAAGCAATCAATGTGGTGGAGACGCGTATTATTTTCACTTTTTGTGTTAAATAAAAAAGCTAACAAAATTGTTAGGTTCATAAAAATATCAGTTACTAGAAACGTGATGGTGAATTGTTTTCTAAAGATGTTTTCCATATTGGGATATACTAATTATAGGTGTTACTAAAACTATTTGCAATACAGTGGCGATATGCGTCATATAATTTACGATGACCAAAAATATCAGTTATTCTTGGCTAAATGAGTGCCATTGTTTGTTTGTTATATAATTGAACATATCGGGAAGGTAACATTTTAGCCTTTAGAATAGTTCTTCCATACACGGACTTCGTGTTTAGGCTATGCATGTATGTTTGTGGATTTATTAGAATATTGTTATGAATGTGGAATGAATTAGACACTCCAATATAATATAATTCCTAATGAATATCGTGAAATTCTACTTGATAGTTTTTGGGGTCTGGTGTTTGCTTAAAATTGGGTAGAAAATCTAATGATTGTTCAGAAAATGGTTTGTCTGTCAATATTTTGCAATTACAGATAAATAGTCTCAGTAATAAAATTACTACTGATTATATACTTTGTCTTCGTCCAAGGTTACTCGACTTAACGAATAGTTTTATGAACAAATGACGCACTTTTCTAATTTATATTTATTGACGTGGAACCGATTTAATAATGTTAAAAACTCATGAGTCTGCTTGTCCTTGCTGGACAAGAGTAATTAAAAAAGTGTCTAAATTTTAAGCCCTTCACATACAACATTAAAACTCTTATCCCTTTGATTATATTTATGGACTTTTTATTTAGATATTTTATGCTATACGAATCAATTCAATCATAATGTTAAATACTGGCAGTTGGTTGACAGTCTGTTGCATTTTAACAATATAAAACGAGTATACTTTAAACATATAAATGATGACTTAAGGTACTTATTAATTGATGGAAGAGTTTTACTAGACACCGACACTAAAAATGTATCTGGGTAAAAAAAATCCTTACGCCAATGCTTTAAACATCACTAACACGTTACACGCTTAAATATATAGCTTGTTTAACCCAAAATAATATCCACTTGCGTAGTTAATGCGTAATGACTTCGGATTAACACATGAAATATTTTTAACTATTATATATTTTGTATAAAGGATGAATATAATGTATGAAATAATGTAATAAATATAAAATGGTAGAGTCGTATATCAATTTATCGTGATAAGTAAAAATCGTGTTAAATACGAGTGTCGTTATGCCATTGAATAAATTTTGATTTTTTTTTGGGTATTGCATTCTTTCTAAATATTTCTGTCATTTATTTGCTCAACTTGACATTTCATTTCTACATTTTAATGGTATTATCATAGTCTAATGTCTATTTTTCATTAAATATTTCTCTATACTAAAATCTACTTGTACAAACAAATATAAATTTGTCTTCATTACTTCAATCGTATTAAAGCAAAGCATATAATAATTGCTCAAATTTTATTCAATGTAAACTGGCATTCAAAGTACTTACGATTAATGAAATCGTTTCTAAAATCAAGTTCGATAATAAACGTGTAGTAGTGAATGATGGCGCCTACGATATCGAAGATGGCTGCCGTAAGCTGTCAATGAGTGTTGCCACTGTAATATTGTGTTTATTACTGTAGTAGCGTATCTATGCGCATGCGAGTTAAAAACTGACCCTAGTTTTAGGCTATAAATAGATATTTATAAGAGTAAAATATCATTTTGTACTTGTCTATTATTACCATATTTATAAGATTAACAAATGTAAAAGGTAAGTAATTATAAACGAAATGAGCTAAACTTTTTTTTTATTTGGATGTATTTTTTTTATTATATACTCATTTAGATTTTGCATTTATAGATCTTTTTAGCGATATACAATTTTACGGATCAACTGAAAATATATTACTTAATTGTGTTATCAATAATTTGTGTAAGTTTTATAGAAAATGAGTATAATTCAGGGGCCGATTATTACCAATAATTTGTATATGAATTATAAGAATATGATTATACAATCGTCTCAATTTAGGGAAAACTTAAATTACCTAACGTTTGGTAGAATTTACAATTGTACAAGTTTACTTGATTTCTTTTCTGTGTCAGCGACTGTCAAATTGTTTATTATCACACAAAATTTTAGTTTTCATATATTGGAATCCAAGTTCTGAACTTTATAGCAGACGTGAAGAAAATACACTTTAATGTGTTTTTCATTGAGTGAATAAACACATTTGGGAACCTGACTTCACACGGAAAAAATCCACGAATTATTTCGCGCCATAAAAATTATGTGTTGCCAATACAAAAACAAATATCTTGTTGAGTAATATCTTTGAACTGTGTATTGGTGTATATTTATATACAAAGTATTGATAAAGATTGTAATTTTTATTTGATATTAGTTGTACTTAATGTGGTCCATTTGAACCGAACCATTTATAATTTCAATACAGTTGTGTATGGCTGCTATTTAATTTTTACACTTCTCGTTCGAACGCACATTATTTATGTAATGAATGTTCTCTTTTTAATTGAATAAAATGGTCTAGTAATTTGTGTTTTATTTCCACGTTATAAAAAATATTTGGGTATTTGTCAGCAACTTACAATAAAATCTTCTATCTTGAAAATTTTCGGAATCGTTTTCGTTGGCCAAGTGGTGTGGAGGGTAAAGGTAAGGTGTGCATAAGAAGTGACCATCAAAAAGCATCAAACAGTCGTCGTGCCACTGTCGCGCTGGTACATTTTTTTAATATTCAGAGAGATAAAGTATATTTCCAGTAAAATGTTACAATAGCGCTGCAGTACTGTTTTTTTTTTTCATATCATAAGATAGCAAACAAGCAGATGGCTCGTCTGATGGTAAGAGAAAACATCGTCTATAGACATCAAAGATTTTTATTGTGCGTTGCGTGTGGCGGGATGACTATGCCACATGCATAAGTTTACCGTCTACCTTACTCTTCAAACCGGAACACGACAATGACAAGCACTGACGCTATTGCGACAGGAATAGGTAAGGCGGGCTGATACAAATATCCGGACGAGACGTAGAACTCTACCACCTTGTAGTGACATGTATAGCTAATCAGTCTATTACAGCCTGCCTAAGGTTAAATATTTCTTTCTTTTCTTCACTCTGACAATAACAGCTAAGTTCATATGGTAGTTTTTCCTACGCCAGCGCTAATCTGGTAGCTATTTCACCTGTATTTTCAGTATACAGCTGGATACTTTCTACTGTCCCCTTATATAATATGGTCCTCCTTACCTCTACCCTCCATACATAGTGCTAAGCATATTCTGCAAATGTCTCATCTCTAGAAAAATCCCAAGTAGATAGAGAGCACTAGCTATTAGGTATGGTACATTTCACGCATCACTGGTTATAAAATAACTCACATTGTATCACACTAAATATCCATCGAGACCGTACGTTATATATAACGCGAGCGTGATTTAATTTCATGCGGGCGAAGCTACTACTTATGCTTATGATTCGGAGAATTCCATCCTGCGAAAGAGACAAAGCAACAACACCGTGCTACCCAGAAGAGAGAATATGTTAAATAGGTATCATAGATAGATGTATATACTCAAAGTTTAATATGTCATTTCACTTTACTAATCACTTATAAATAGTAATCACTGCGTGGCGATATAACATACGGAATAAAATGCACACACTGTGACAATAATATCGTCACTAATAAAATATAACGGTAGTGATTTATCACCAGTGATATAACAGTGACAATAATATTAAAATAAAAGTAGCTATAATTCCCATCGCTACTAAATATACTTACTTGGGATAAGTAAATAAAACTAGTCCATTTGAGAAACGTTGAAACTTGTATATAGTGTTACAAGATAAATAATTGTAATATCGCGATTCAGGATTTTATTTTGAATTTCATTTTTTCCATTTGTTATTGATTTTTGTCCATTTTTTATTATTTTTTCTTGTAGCGTTTGTGATTGTTTTTGAGCCGCTACAACACTCTTCCCCCAAGACCGAAGGTCGATCTGGTTGTGCCAGTGAAGCGTATGTGCCTTGAGTGCTCGAGTCTGCGGTGAGTCGAGACGAGCCGAATATGCGCGGTCCTCGGTGAGTCGGGACGAGTGCGCCTTCGCTGTGGTTCGCAATGAGTCGGAACGAGCGGGATATGGTTGCTGCATGGAGATCCAGTGAACGTAGGAAGTTCGAAGTGGATTCCGGAAAGCGTAGTTGAGGCGTAGCTTGTGAAGCTGGCTGATGCTGTTTGGAAGCAGAGGGGAGTATATTAGACGCTGCTAATGGTCAGAAGGCTGATGCGTGTTGTTTTGCCACTGTGGCATGTTGATAGCTGTTAGTGGTGATGATCAACGTCGGGATGACCACTGTGGCGCCGCTGGTCCGTGCCGCGGAAGGGTCATAGTGATGGAACCAGCGGGCCAGCTGCTTGTCAGGTGACGTCATAACTGTGGAGGTCGATGACGTCGCACAAGGACAAGTAAGGGGAAAAGGCAGATCTTCCCAGCCAGGCAAGGTGTACTGCCCGGGGACCGAAGTCCATTTGAGAAACGTTGAAACTTGTATATAGTGTTACAAGATAAATAATTGTAATATCGCGATTCAGGATTTTATTTTGAATTTCATTTTTTCCATTTGTTATTGATTTTTGTCCATTTTATATTATTTTTTCTTGTAGCGTTTGTGATTGTTTTGAGCCGCTACAAATGTAAATAAGTATCTAGTTAATTGCGATTAGATTTTATACTTCAATTCGCAATAATTCTTTGCTTGTAATATAATGCTCTTACGCACCCAAGTTTTTTCACTCAGCATAACCAAGGTAAAAAAATGCTTAATAGCATTAAGTTACGCCTTTTGTACTGATTTGTGCAATAAAGTGTTTAAATAAGTAAATAAATTTTGTATATGACTTCATTAAATTCTTGCTTCAACTGTTAGGTGAATTTAAACCTATATATTATTGATGTGCTATAAGTATTCGACTCTTTTCAGGATGCTTCGGTTACGAACTAAAACCCACATTAAATAAATTAACGGTTTGTATCTATTCGTGCAACTGACGCGGGTTACAGTATGGTGGGCGTAGGTTATGCCGGAGGATATTGTTTTGCTAAGGTAGCCTATAGGTTCCAGACCTTCGGTAATTTTGATCCATTTCTTACTCTATTTTTATTTAGTGGCATTGCAGAAGTCACACAATAATGACTAAGACAATTTTGAGTCAAACAATTTTGACTTTAAATATCATGACTATTTAGAAATAGAGGGTAAATTTTAAGGTGATAGTAATATTTTAGGTTTTGGTTTCAAGTAGATAAATTATGTAGTTTTAAGTAGCTATGTTTCGGGGCTGTTAACAATTTAAAATTATATAATCGAATGCTTGAATTACTTCAGAAGGCAGTCGTAGTCTACACGTATCGCCAAGGGACAAAGTGACCGTAGGTTTTGCTGAGCTTAAACCTCTCCTCGGATGGACACGTACTATAAGTTACGCATCAATTCGCCGAACAGTCCCCCACTCGCATAGTAAAAACTTTATCAAATCCGAAGCGCCTAGGACTCTTACACATATAAACATAGAAGGTCGTGACGTGCCACGACGCGGCATTATTAGAAATAGAATGTGCAACAGCCCTAAACGATTTGACTTAATTCCCGTTTTAATACGTGATTCGGGCCCCAGTGCCGTGGCTAAAATGATATTGAATTATTATCGTAGATATCTATAATAACTACTTGTATCGTGAAACTGATCTGCTGCTATATGTCTAAAAATCATAGATAATTCCGTGGATAATGAATCTTGCTAATAAGAGAAGGAGAAAAATTTTCTTAACATACTTTTTCATTTTTCTTTGGTGTTTTATGCGTATATATCTTTCTTTTTAAGGCGATTACAGCTGCGAACGACCTTGAGTTTCTGACAGGAGCAGCGCAAAAATTATATCACGCGCTAGCTTGCTCCAACGTCAAAGAGTATTTACAGTAAATGCAGATACCTACGTTTTAACATTTTTGTTCACCTATATGAACTTTTATCATCATGAATCGACTGAATGTTGTCAAACTCAAAACCAATAACCAGTAATCGCTCATTTATCGATTACATATACATTCGTTTTAGGAAAACGATAAATATCTAAAGAAAAAAAAATGTACCGAAAATCGACAAAAAATCATATAACAATTTACACAATAATAACAGTTTCGTTTCCTATTTCTTTGAAAGTGTTGTAATATACAATACATCCCGTGTAGCACTTTATTTTAATACATACAATCAACAATTAATATTTAACAAAACCTTTCAAAATTTGATTTGGTTAAATATAATCTCTTGAATAATATTTTAAAACTAACTAGCTTCTTAGTTTTTGTTTCAAAATCTCGTAATAAAAAAGAAGATATATAATTTGATTTAATGTTTATAGAGGAAACTACTAAATAAGTTGATTTATTTAGACTATTTGTATGTATAATATATTTAATTTATTTATTTTTAGTTGCGAAGTCCTTACTACCTTCAAGTAGTACCAGTTTTTTTTTCTTTAGAGTTTTGCTTTTTATTCGCTTGCTTGAATTATCTTCGTTGTTTATATGTTTTATTTTTTATTAATTTTTGTACATTTATACAAAATATTGACAAAATACTTATCTATCTCTAGCTAATAAAACATTCAAGCGTAAACGTAGGAAAGCGTAAACATGAATAGTCTCAAAATATTATTCAGCGTCTACTCGCAAACAAAACTATTTATAAAGTACTAGCTTTCAGCCCCTTTAATACCTTTTACCTCTTTAAGAGATAAACTCACAGCATCCTTACATGCACGTTTATTTAATTGAATTAAAGATCATGACTAATTAATTTGAAGAGATTTTGATTAAACATATTTTATTTTTTCTACAAACTTTACCACTTTTTTCATCCTTTGAAGAGATGACATTTGAAAACCTTAAACTCGTATTCATTTAATTGTATTAAAAATCATAAATACTAAGTTTTAAATAATTTCTACAATATTCTACAATAAACAATCTATTTTTTATACAAGCATCAATGCATTTTTTACCCTTTAAGGAATAAAATTTTAAAAAATCCCCAAATATATGATTCTTAAATTGTGTTGAAGATTATAAGTGCCGAATTTCAAGTTATTTTAAATTGTTATTGTAAATTGTAACACACACTTTTACTCCTTTAATGGATGAAACTTCGAACATTACATGCATGTTTCTTCAATTTCGATTGAAGAGCATAAGTACTAAAAAAATCCAAAAATTCGTACTTCTTAATTGTATTAAAAATCATAAATACTAAATTAAAATAATTTAGATTTTATAGTAATGTAATAAATAAACAATTCATTTATGATACAAACTTTAAAGCCTCTTTTTACCTCTCTATAGGCTAGAATTTCAAAAAATATTAAATTTATATTTAATTTTTTTTCAGTTAAAGGATAATTTAATTACGGCATATCATTCTATTTGAGTTGTAATAACTCAAAAATGACAGAGTTTCAAACAAACTTTCACCCCCTATTTCACCATCTTAGGGGATGAATTTAAAAAAATCCTTTCTTATTCCTTGTCTATATCATAAGAACAACATCTGTAAAAAAAAACAGAACTCTCGGTCCAAGCTCATTATCTACTATAAAAAAACATCCAAGCGTAAACGAAATCTTCAATTTCCAAACGGCACAATCTTACTATTGTGCCAAACGTTCTATCTGTACTATTACTCTTTGACTCGAATATGGAGAGCGGAGCATGCTAACATGCGACACAGCCTCCCCGTATGAACGCTACCGGGAGACTGACTTTCGACGCGAGCGCTGTCGGCGAATTAAATAATAAGGTTTTTATTGATTTAATAGCACACTATAATGATTTTGTAAAATTTTGAACTTAAATTTTATAAAGCAATAAATTGTCTGTAATAAAAAGAAAAAATCATCAAAATCGTTACAGTAGTTTGGAAGTTATAAGCAATTTTTTGTGTAAAAATAAGAAAGATATTCGATTTTTTTCCGTCAAAAATAACAATAAAATTTGAAAAAACGAACTTAAAATTTCAACTTAATTATATTATACGTATAATGCATATTTTTTTAAAATTATTGGACCAATCGGTTAGCAGTAGTAGGCTTTCAAAGAGGTGTCTATTTCGTAGTTTGGCATTACCTATCGCCTTAATATAAATCATTTAATAGCCAACAAACGACGGTTCTCCTAATAGAGTCAATAATCGCCTATAGAGGCCTAGGATGTTAATGGTGCATTGCCAACAATTTAGTGGGTTAAAATCCCACATGTAAAGTTACCGTAACCTACCCTCCAATCCATAACATTACAGTGCCGGACACTGAAGCTGTTGCAATAGGAATTAGTTAGGCGGTGGTACCAAATCTAGATGAGACTCTCCCACCTAGGACATTGCCAAAGAAGTATAAATACCTAGGCATAATAGCCAGAACAGCTACCAAGGATTATGACTTAAGCGCAGCACATAAGCAGGTATTTTAGTAGTATAAGCATTGGCTTATTGCTATTTCAGCAGGTGGCCGACGACTAAAATACCTGCTTATGTGCTGCACTGAACATCAATATGCTATTGCGGCAGGAATAGGAAAGGCAGTGGTACCGAATACCCGTGGGAGGCGTTGCGGAAATGTACCACCCTGTCACGATAGTAACAACGTGTATAACCAATCGTTAGCTTTTTACGAACTGCCTGGTAGAATGGCAGATGGTCTATTCTTCAAAGGCTGGCCCCCTTGCAGTTTAATGTAATGAAAAAATCCCTGATCATATTAAGCTATATGAAAACTCGATTGTGTGTACAAAAAATGCTTTCATTTCATATTAACTTAGACAGCCAGTGGTTAATATTCTACCCGCTTTTTATATAATAGAACGTAAGATATGTCGCGTGAGTCGAGACAAGATATTTTGTTGAAAAACGTGTTTCTCTTTGCGTAGTAGACAACATGACTACTGAAAAATAAGCTTGACTATCTTTTCTACATTTGACGGATGTAGTCAACAATTTTAGCTACTTATAGACGAGTAGAAGTAGAAAAAAAGACTTCAAAACGTGTCGACAAAATTTTCTCAAGTTGCATGATTGGGCTGGCTTTGGGTGTTTTTTTTATATATCATAAGATAGCAAACAAACTGATGGGTTTCCTGATGGAAAGAGTCGACCATCGCCTATAGACACCAAAGGCGTTAATGGTGCGTTGCTATCTGGTGGCGAGGTCTAATGCCACATGCATAAGTTTACCGGCTACCTTACCCTCCAAACCGGAACACGACAGTGACTAGCACTGACGCTATTGGGCAGGAATAGGTAAGGCGGTGGTACCAGACCCGGGCGAGACAATGCAGAACTCTACCACCTAGTAGTCACGATGGTAGTGATACACATAGCCACTCGGTCGCCTTTTACGACCTGCCTGGCAGAACGGCAGTTCTGCCAGGCAGGTCGTAGGTTCAAAGGAGCCCGGGACCAACACGGATGTCAAGAGAGATCGAACACACATAGCTAATTGTCAATCGTTTTTGTTTATTCTAGACCTAAGGATACAGCAGGTCTGTATTTAAGAATTCGGTAGCGACTTTTTCAACGAGAGGAGGTTACCAGTTTGACATGTAAGTACTATTATTGGAATTGTGTAAGTAAGTACTATTATTACTATACTATATAGTATACTATACTAGTAAGTACTATTATTGGAGTTGTGTAATATTTGAGTGTATATCTGACCGCCCTGTTGGTCGAGCGGTTAGCGACCCTGACTACGCAATCAATTGGGCTCGGGTTATTTTCCCGACAGGGGCAGGATTTTATGTCATGAGTATAGGTGTTTGTATTTCTGGGTTTGGGTACCTGTTAATTAAATATATTTGAATATTTATATATGTATTTCTATGTATTAATATCGTCAACTAACACCCATATCACAAGCAAATAATTTGCTTACTTTGAGGTTAGATCAATTCGTGTAAAATTGTCCAGAAATATTTATTATTATTTAGGCTATCAAGCATGTATACTAAGTTTTGTAAGTGTATATATGTTTGTTTACGAATTTCTCGAGAACTGAAATCCATATCGAGCTAATACTTTTTGATTTAACTTTTTACATCAGGTATATTCCGACTTAGGAAACAGTACAAGTTTCATTAAAATGGGTTTATTAGTTTTTGATATATGGATCTAGTTGACAGGTATTTGAAATAGGTTTATTTTTTAAATCACCTACTTTCATAACTGTTTCATTAATTCTAATTTCAGATTTAGGATTATTTAAGAAGGTATGTATGTAGATAATAAAACAATTTAAATTTAAAATATTTATGAAGAAACAAAGACAATATATTATACATCATTTCTAATGTTTGTAATGAGTTAATTACAACAATTTAGTAGATTATCTACAATAAATCTGTAGGCGTAAAAGTTAACAACTAACTATATTTAATACCTATCGCGTAAACTTGACTAAAAAATTAATAGAATTTAGTTCTTTGTCACTGCTTAAACCTAAAAATAGTATTTTTAAATAAACCTTTGAGTGCTTACGCGTAGGAAATTAATTGACGAGAACCAAGTACCTTTTTTAATTAAAACTGGCGAATGTTTGAAAAAAATTAAAAAATGAATGTTTCGTAATTAATTATGCAGAGTTTCTCAAACTATGTTACGCGTACCCATAGACTTACATCAAATTATCTTAGAGTAAGGTGCACACGCTAAAGAAAAAAATAAAATCTTATTAAATCACTATTTACGTTCTGAATTCGATTGGATTTAAGGTTAAAACTGAGATAAATTGAGGAGCCCCGGAACAAAAACCGATAAATCCACTTCATGAAATTTTAGAGAAAATACAAAAAAATGATTTACTTAGAAATCGTAATGTTTTTCGATTAACTTTAGTTGATCATATAGTCATTGAAAAATCTAGAATGAATACTTTCCGAGAATTACAAAAAAAGTGATGTAATAAAAATATAAATTATAAAAAATGATGTAATTTTCGAATATTAGTCTTTTTATTATTTATTATTGTTTATTTTTATTATTGTCCAACTTTAGAGTGTAATTTAGTAAGTTTTTAACGGGGTTTGGCTAGCCTAATGAAGTAGGGCATGTAAAGTTATTATGAGAGAACAAGAAAAACAAAAAAAAGTTGATTGATCAAAAATGTATTTATCGGTTTTTGTTCAGGAGCTCCTCAATTATGCTCAGAATTGAGTCAAATTGCGACAAGAAACAATCCCATCCCTTTTATTAATTACTAATTAAAAATGTGATTTTGCGTTTGGATAACTTTTAACTTTTTTAACAAAATAGCTTGTATCGTTGTATGTACAAATAGTTATTAAAAAGTTCTCCATTGACTTGGAATTTAATAGCACCTAACCCTATTACATCTATGTGGCAGAGATGTAAGTTTAAGAAACCCTGAATTAACACAAAAAATGACTTTAACATGTATCCAAGTTATACACGTCAAAGTCATAAGAATGACTTTAAAGAAGTTTTATGAGAATTTAAAGAAGTTTTATGAACCAAAATTTTTAGGCCTCAAAAAAACCAACGACTTTAGGTGTAAGACTTCATAGATTTTTTTAATAAGAGCATAGAGAACAAAACGTAATATACGTCATTTTGTGAATTTTGCGTATTTTCAACAGACATAATTTCAGAATAAATATTAATCTACGAAAATATGTTGAATCTAAGAAAAGAATTAAAATGTTATAACTTATAAGGGAAAGTTATACGGAACCACAGAATTTCTAACCACCTTGAAGAGTAGATCAAAAATAATGACGAAATTGCGTGATTATTAAGTTTGAATAAAAACTATTATAAGTTTTATTTTTTAAATAAAAAATATTTATAAGGTTACAAAATTTTAAATTTTTTGTTATCTCGATATAATTGATTGCAATTTTGTTTGAATTATTACAACAATAGCTGGAGCTCGTGAAATTTAATATACGAGTATTATCTATTTTCACGGACATAGCGAGCTGAGCGTCAATATACTTTTCTGGTGGTTGACGAGTAAACCTTATCGCCGTATTTTACCGACCTGATAGACCATCGTTTATTCCTTGCGACAGCTGGTAGCCTTAAAACTCGAGGGAGTTTTACTATAACTAGACTTAAAAATTTTATCAAAATTGCTATTTGGCCTTACAATAATAAAAAAATAATTAGTATGTGACTGAAATTGAAATAACCTTATAAATGTTATTTAATTGAAATATTTTTCATCGATATCTTTTGATAATAATATTTTTGTCTTTTTCAAGATAACAGTTCTAGAATATAAAAATTATTTTTAACCGAAATGAAAAAGATTGATAAGTTTTTAAATTGCGTAATATCTTAAAATGCGTAATTAATTTTATTACAGTATTTTAAAATAATTTAAAGCTAAGCAGGACGCTCGTAATTTATAATTATAAATTAAAATAACTTCATATTTTCTTCTTTAACTCACCATTAGCCATACATGCAAAATAATAATGGAAATAATTTAAAAGTAACAATAAATTACTTTTTATCTACAGTCTAAAGAGTTACCTAATTTCAGTGTAAAATGTTTCCAAAATTAAAAAAAGTAATTCTAAAAAACTTACATACACATAGATAATACTGAGAAATAGGTATTTTATTAAATTAAATAATGACCAAACAATAATTTCTTTGAGTGACACATGATTTTTTGAAAATTAAAATAAAACCAAACAAAACAAATAAATTTCACACATTTTTTATAACATTATTGCACTAAAAATTTAATAACTAATAAATATTGCATTTAAGCGTTGAAACCACATTATGTGAAATACATAAAAATATCAAGTCTTAGAGTATAACTACTAGTTATTTTTTTTAAAACAATTTCAGTCCGACAAAAATTTTACAATACTCTATAAGCTTTCGCAGTAGCAACATTAACATTTGATAATAAAATTACCTAGTACAGTAGTTCTAGATGGAAACATCAAATATTGTGCTAACTACATTTCTATTTACTTTGACTAAATATTAAGTACGATTTGGTGCTCAATTTTAATATTGTAGTGTCATTACTAACTATAGAAATATTATCTACAAAGATCAAGAACCGTGCATTAAGAATTAAATGTTTTTAACTTAGCAACTACGATTTAAGAAGTAACGAACCGATTTATGACTCAATGTTTTTCTACAAAGCTCTTTTTTATCGAGCAGAATCAATTTTTATTTAATTTAAGAGATCTATTGATGACATTTGCAGGAGATTTTAATCCGACTGCGATACGAATTGTTTCTTGCTTCAAACCCATCACTGTAGTGCTTAGTCTACGAAGAGTCTATGACTATCGGACTTTTGACATGTCCTTCCTTCTCTCACCAGTCACACTATTTTCCGTTGCATTTCTGTTACCTGAAATCAATGAAATGAAAAGATTAAACAGAGATACCATACCATTTATACGATCCTTGGTTTAAATTTGTCTTGTAAAAATCGCACTCTGAAACGTACATACATATCTTCACGACAAAACCCTAACGGGTAAGGCAAGGCAACGAAACCGAGTGCCATACATCACGATCTTTGCAGATTTGTTTCGCTTCATCCACATTCATTAATTTCTTCATACACACACGCCGGTTGCGAAGACTCTGAGACCACCTGCAGACAGTACTCGATCAATCAGATCATGATCAGTCTTAGTCTTCCCCAGTACCTAGATTCTTCCACATTCGCATTATTTTTGCGTTAACCTTTCATCGAAAAAAAAGGAAATTTACAAGCGTCTTGAAAAAAATTACGTGATTTTAGTAGCGTCTGCTAGTAATAGATCTTGACGTCACAGACAATGCAATATGGCCCACTACAAAATATACTCTGTATATATGCGACTTTGAGTATATGTATGTATATATATCTATGGTATGCGAGGTGTAATGACATTGACAAGCGCTGACGAGACCCGGACCCGGACGAGACGTAGAATTCTTAACACCTAGTGGACTAGTAATCACAACGGTAGTGACAAGTTTAGCCAACCATTCAAATTTTACGATTGTCCGGCAGAATGGCAGATATGTCAAATCAACACGGGGAATAGCTTATCGTAAAAGCGTATACATAGTGCCAGAAATGGTATCCACTTAATTGATACAGCGCCTTAGGATTGATATTTTTACACCGTATACACAAAACTAACCCATGAAGCTCAATAGTTAAGACAGGATAAACTTAAAATTTCATATTTTTTACTTCTTATTTTCACGCTTTATGTTACTACTTTTTATTTTCACGCTTTATATTATATCTTCTAAACGTTCCCATTTCGTTGTAATACTTTTAATAACAATCTAGTACTACGTCAGTATATCAATGAGGTTGTTATTCTTTCGCTTACAATCTAGAAATACGCCTACGGAAACAATAGTATCGTAAAATATAAGGTAAAGTGCGTGACGATACTGCGCTTCATATAAGTAAACAAATATTGCAAAGGTGCTTCAAGTTTTTGTATAATAAAATAATGACTTGGTTTATTTAAAATTATACATGTTTTTTATTTTATGTAAAAACTATTATTTTATTATTATGAAGTATTTATGTGAAATAGTGAAAGTTGTGTATTAAATAAAACTGCTAGTGTTAACGGCAATTTGTTGTGAGTTTGTTGTTATTGTGAGTTGTTTTTTTGTAAGACGAAGTGTGAATCACCTTTACAAGGTCCTGGGTGTAGGGGGTCGACGACAGTGCCGGCGTGGCAGGTGGCGCGCTGCAGCCGGCACCAGGAGGAGTAGGTCCTGTCGTCGGAACCGCACAGCGGGCGCCGGGCACCGCCGCCGCACGCACCACACGACACGCAGCGCGCGCCGCTCGCGCCGCCCGCCACGCACCGCTGGCCCGCGCCACACCGCACTGACGCGCACGTCGCGTTACCTAATGGTAAACAATATAACATTCGTTACATTATACGCCGTGTAACAGACAGTGTGTGGTCGCGTTCCGATCCGGTAGTAATTCTTAAAATGGTGACTCGTCAAAAGTGCCTTTATATACACGACAGTGACAACCGTCTAGTACCACCGCCTTACCTATTCCTGCCGCAATAGCGTCAGTGCTTGTCGCTGTCGTGTTCCGGTTTGGAGGGTAAGGTAGCCGGTAAACTTATGCATGTGGCATTAGACCTCGCCACAAGATAGCAACGCACCATTAACATTTTTGGTGTCTATAGGCGATGGTTGACTCTTTTCATCAGGAGACCCATCTGCTTTGCGGCAGGAATAGGTAAGGCGGTGGTAACAGACCCGGGCGAGACAATGCAGAACTCTACCACCTAGTAGTCACGATGATAGTGACTTGCATAGCCAATCGGTCACCTTTTACGACCTGCTTAGCAGAACGGCAGTTGGTCTATTCTTCAAAGGGGCCCGGAACCAACACGGCCTGTAAAGATTTATTTGAATTTTTTTTTATTTTAAAAAATTAAGAATAAAACCATTTTTACGTTCTATTGGCAATACGTGTCACTACAATCGTTACGTCGACTAAATGGTAGAGTTCTGCAATATTTCATCCGGGTTTCGGTACCACCACCACGGTCGGTAGGCACCAACTTACGTTTTCCTGCCGCAATAGCCTCAGTGCTTGTCACTGTCGTATTCCGGTTTAGGGGGTAAGATTGCCTGTAAACTTATGCATGTGGTATTATTATGTCGCCACACGGGATAGCAATAATTATTTACACCAAAGAAGTGTCTATTAGGTGCTGGTTGTTTTTCCATCACGAGAGTCATCTGCTTGTTTACTATCTTATGAATTAAATTAAATAAAATATAATGAATATAAGTAAAGCAGTGGTAGTAACATGTGTGGTCAATCGTCCACTTTTACGAACTGCCTGGCAGGACAGCGGATGGTATGTTCTTCAAAGGAGGCTCGGATCACTGTGCAAACACTCGATCTTATTTTTAGCCTTTGACTCAAAAACCCCTCGTGTTGAATTGGTTATTATTATTATTGGCTGATTATTTTTGACTATTTTTTGTTAGTATCTGTTTTGAAGTACATGTAAAAAAATTTTTTGTGGTGTAAAAAAATTCCATTCTTATAAATTTAGCGTATTGTACCAGTTTTTACACCTGCTGCCTGTGAAATAATTATTTAAAAAAGCCGTTCGGGTTCAATATTAACGCATCCAGGGCTTCGACCAAAGTAAAATAAATATTTATTTTGGTCGAAGATTTTTTTTATATCATAAGATAGCGAACAAGCAGATGGGTCTCCTGATGGAAAGAGTCAACCATCGCCTATAGACACCAAAGGTGTTAATGGTGCGTTGCTATCTTGAGGGGAGGTCTAATGCCACATGCATAAGTTAACCGGCTACCTTACCCTCCAAACCGGAACACGAGAGCGACAAGCACTGACGCTATTGCGGCAGGAATAAGTAAGGCGGTGGTACCAGACCCGGGCGAGACGGTCACGTCACGATTTTAGTGAATTGCATAGCCAATCGCCTTTTACGACCTGCCTGGCAGAACGGCAGTTGGTCTATTCGTCAAAGGAGCCCGGAATCAACACGGAAGCGCTTGACCACGATCTCGCCTGATGGCAAGCTAAGATGCGGCCTAAGATGGAACGCGTTTCCCTAGAAGGTACCTGTTCACTTTTCTCTTGAAGATCCCCAGGTTATACCCGTCGGGGAACACAAACTCAGGTAGCATATTCCAGTCCCTTGCGGTTCGGATCAAGAATGTCGAGTCGAACCGCTTTGTTCGGGTACGTGGAACGTCCACCATATGGCGATGCCTAGTATCTCTGGAGTTTTTTGCCTACCAGATCATCGTCGTTTATGACCCTCTTGGCACGCCTCTCTATCGCCTCAAGCGTCTCCAGTGATATTAGTATTTTGGTATTTATTAAATATATATTTAGGTATTTGTATATGTATTTCTATGCATTTACCTTGGGGTTAGATCCATTCGTGTAATTTGTCCAGTGATATTTATTTAATGGATTACTTTCATACTAATTGTAAGTGGTACTTAGTACTTACTCATACAAGATCCCCTGTAAGCCAACGGCAGTGCGCGCCCGCGCTCGCAGGCAGCTTTCCTCAGTGCGCAGGCGCCGGCGTATGTCCGTCCGTCCACAGCGCACACCGGCGCGCCGGCCACACTGCACCCCCCGCAGCGCACGCAATGTGCGCCCAGTTCCGCATCTAAAACGCAACGCTTTTCACCACCACAGCGAACGCCTTCGCAGCTTCCCACTGGAATCAATTAATTAAAAAGCATTACATAAAATAAGATAACATTTTCACATAAACTATTGCAGCAAACAATATTTGTATGTATGTATATATATATATATATATATATATATATATATATATATATATATATATATATATATATATATATATATATATATATATATATATATATATATATATCAAAAATATATATAATATATATACCAAAAGGATGCTCATCTCAGCATAGGTACGCTATAGCAATATTTGCCATAACACCGATTTTCAGTGAGTTCTCTATGATGCGCCCACGAGTCGGTCAAACAAAGATAATTCTAATATCGGGATCACCTAATTTTTTGGGACAAATCCAGAAAATTAGGTGATCCCGCGGGATTCACCAAAAACTTTTATAATGCAGCAGCCTGCACGCTGCAGCTAGTAATCTATGAACAATACAGGTCTACTGCTAAAAAACTGTAGGATATATTGAAGGACGGTTCAGTAATCGATTCTGATACAGAATATGTAAAAAAGTTACTTAATTTTGATCTAGTTATCCAATAAAAATATTTAGTTAGCCCGAAGATATCGAAGTTCATTGTTTACAAGAGCAATTTGCCGGATTCGTTCGATGAGGTCCCAAGACGGGCAAAAGTATTAATGAGGTTTTTTCGAGATTTTTCTCGAAAATCTAATGTCTCAGTTGCAGCTACGAGGCTGGCGGAGTGGTGTGTTACCACTCTCGTGCCTCGTTTGAGCACGTAAAGCAGTCGATCACGGTTATTGCTAGAAATACTTAGTCGATAATCGTTCAATAGTTACATGTCGGTAAAATGCGGCGATTAGGATCACCAATTATCTCATCAACCGACAAACCGGTGAAGCATGATACATATATACAAAACGTACGTTATATACTATTTACACCTTTTACAAATTTACATTTTGTAACTAGACGCGTTCCTCTGCGACAATGTTTGGCCACAGAACATACACGAAACCAGTAAAAGGCACCTCGAAACAGAGCAACAAAGAAGAAGAACAGAGAAGTATAAATGTGCGAAAAATTATTGGAATGTTTGAAGTACACAAGGAAATATCGTCAAAACCTTCTACGAGAAATAAAGGTAAAAAGAACACTTCGGCAGAACAATCAAAACCTCAGCACCCAACATCTGGGACATAGGAAAGTAAGTCATCAATAGAATTTCTGAGGCAAACGCTGAAAAAATAAAAGCCCTCCAAAATCTTGCGAATTCGCGAAATATAAAATCTGAGAAAAGGCGGAAATCACCTAGAACGACTCTACTTATTAGTAAAAGAAGCCGAGGCAGCAAGTAGAAACAGTGATCAAATCTTCACTGTAAAACAAGACAAGGAAAATCAAAAAGAACCAATTCAGATTAATTGGGAATAGAAAGAGAGTAGAAAGTATTTTATGGAATTTAAAAAAACCTTAGAAACTCCGGATCGGAACGAACCGAAAATTCTATAGACATTTGTTTACTCTGCCTACCCCGAAAGGAAATCGGGCGTGATGGTACTTTTATAAATTATATTTTTATTAATTACTGGTGACCATCTGCATGTCCTCCACTAGTTCAATACGTGCAGACAAACTTTATATACATTAGCCTTCTCATTAGCCTTCTGCTCAGCTTCTGCCAGGTAGGTTGTAAAACGATTGGCTAAATATGTCACTATCACCGTGACTATAAGGTGGTAGAACTTCGCAACTAGAGGGTTTGTTACTAACGTAATAGCGTCAGTGCTTGTCACTGTCACGTCCTGGTTTTAAGGCGGCCGGTAAACTTAGGCTTGTAGCGTTACCATCCCGCACGTCTGACAACGCACCATTACCAGCTTAAGTATCAATAAGTAATGGTTTTGTCTCTTTCGATCAGGACAGCTATCTGCTCGTTTGCTAGAATATAAAAAATCTATAAACGGTTGACCGTGTAGGCCATCCCTGAAACTTCCCGCTGAATTAAGGTAATTTAAACTCAAAAGAGTAAAAATTATAAGCATAGATTTTTTTTCGATTCAAACATCTATTTTGTTAAAAATGGCAGTAAAACAAGACAAGGGAAAACAAAAAGAACCAATTCAGGTTAATTGGGAAGAGAAAGAGAGTAGAAAGTATTTTATAGAATTTCAAAAAACCTTAGAAATTCCGGATCGGAACGAACCGGAAATTTGTTAAATTGTTAATTTGTTTGTTAAATCAATAGATTTTTGTAAAGCTGTATATTTTGGAAAAGATGATCGATTTTACTCTTCCGAATGGCATTTATTTAAATTTTTGAGATCTAAAATATTGTTTTAGCTAAATAATTACTATTGATTACTTTTGAAGCTTAGATTCGATTTTAATTTTTAAAAGAAAAATACCAAAAAATGATTGGTTGAAAATTTTCGAAGCTATGTCGAATAAACACTTTTTTCAAAATTTTTCGTCAATGATTACTCCCGAACGAATAAACCGATTCTGATGCATTTATGCATTATACGTAGTTTTTTTAAGAACAGAGCTGATTAGTTTTTGTACTTAATCGGTACATAAATCTGGAAGTTATATTAAAAACATTTTTTTAATATAACTTCCAGATTTGTGTATTTCGCCAAAATGTTTTTTTAGGTTTTTTCAAAATTTCTGAAAATCTCCTGAGCCAAAATGGTTCAAATTTTTAGAAAGTCTAAGTTGAGTTGAATCCAATCGAATGCCATCAACCTCAATTCGATCGGTCAAGTCATTCAAAAGTTATGAGATGTTTACATGCACACATACACACACATAAATATATAGACATACTGACGTCATCGTGAAAATAGTCGGAAAAGTTTCCTAGGACCTCAAAACGTAGAGATCTGGTGAAAACTCGATTTTCGAAAATCGGGGCAAAATCAGTAACTTCCTTATCTACATACGTAGCGGGAAGTTAAAAAAACAACAATAACAACAACAATGTCAACAAATCCGTTTAATAATATCACAGACATTTCTTAGTAAACGTTTAAGAGAGAGTTAGATGAGATATATCATTAAAAGCCACTGCAGTGGGAATATAATGCTTGTGTAATATTATAATGGTGGAGAAATTGTGTAAATAGATGAGGCTCGTAAGTCTACTGTATTTTCCGAGTCAATTGTATCATATTGCCGTTTATATACCGGTGATAGTTAGTCTAGTCTAGACGGCGATCAAGTGGAACCACTTTAGAACTTAGATTACGTTCTATTTATCGCGTTTAAAATCAGGCCGCCAGCCATAGCTGACGTCTTAACAATAAATATTTCGTTTTACGATTAGCGAATTCCTGTGTTGAGAAAACTAATCCGTATACAGAGCGAGGATTACGTAAATGCTGTGAGATGATTTTTTATCAGACACCAAACAAGCTATAGCAAGCATTAAATTATAAAAGTGATAACCATCGCTTATAGACCACAAAGATATTAATGCGTTGCTATTGACACAGGCGTTATTGCACCAGGGGAAGGTAAGGCGACAATTACACTGCCGCTATTGCAGCAGACAAAGTAAGACGACAACGACACTGACGCTATTGAAGCAAGAAAAGGTAAGGCGAATTAAGCTAAGCAGGGCGAGACATTGCAGAACTCTACTAGCTATTAGCTATGATGGTAATGACAAATTTGGCAAATCGTTCGCCTTTTACGAACAGCCCAGCAGGAGATAGATGGTCTAGACTTGGACAGAAGCTCTAACCGAATAATGGAATATAGCACGTCTTGAGACCTAGTGAAACTAACTAGTAGTATTTTTTTTTGTATACTTATATAAATTACGTGTCACGTTGTTTGTCCGCTATGTATGGCAAAACAACGTTTGCCGGGTCAGCTAGTATATAGTGATTAGATGGATGGATGATTCGCTGTGTGATACATACTAAACCATCTAATCATGCGATGGCCAAGTCGATCTACTTATTTAAAACGTAAAAGATTTTTAACATTGATATGATAACAACTTACGTAATAACTTAAGACAGAAGGTCCCTTAAATAGGGACTAAATAAATTAACCGACTTGGTATTACATGGATCTCGTAGTAGTTAGTAGTAGTAACTAGTGGTAAAACATCACGCGATTACTTTTTATGAATAGCCTACTCAAAAATGGCTCTAACGAACACGGGGAAAAGAATATCGAAATATAGCATGAATAATCTCGACTTAATAATTACAAGCGTCAACTGTTCATCTTATTGTTGTTCCCATGGCATTTACGAACCATCTGGGATAGAGTTGTGAAACTTATAATTAAAAAATCTGACTCTGCGCTGAATTCAGCCCTTAAAGACGGACATTATTTACCTTAACAACCAAATATATTTGCCATTACATCGCACGTTCACTTACGAAGAGCCTTGCAAAGGCCGGACAGGCCACGTACATAAATATTTGGCCGAACGCAACTCAAAAAATCCCACTTTCACTAAAACTGGACAGATGGCAACCCTAGCCTGAGAGGAAGGCCCAGATTGGACTAGAACACGGGGCATATATGGAGACATTTGCAAGGAAATAACTTTTTCGCACGGCAAAATCAGCGGGATAATACTAATCTAATATTTCAGAGCAAAACTAATTTAGAGTAAAATTTGAAACAAGAGGAAATATTCGAAGTATATTTAGCCGCAGGTTAGGAGAATATTCAGGAATTCGAGTAGCATTTGCGGTGAGACTGTCCGCTCATAAAACGGTACGTGGCTGTATATAGCCGTGTTCACGATCACTGCAACCTATAAAATTACATGTTTATTTTAAAATTTGCTTCGATCTGGTGATGCCAGCTTCGTTATAGATACGGAGACTTTGGTTCGAATCCTGGGATCAGCAATGCGTTCTGAAATAGCTTTTCTGTTTTCTAAAAAATACGATTTGCACCATACTGGATGAATGCTTGATTTGCCGATAGGTTGGCCATCTGTCATAACATGGGACTTAACACTCGTCCTGTTGGCTAATCGTAACTCGTAAGTGCATTGCACCTCTGCATATAAGCCCTGATTTGGGCGAGATAATATTTTTTTTTATCTAGAATGTAGTAAAATTCTTTTTACAAAAATTTTAAACTGTCATTTTGTCCTTTGGAGTTGTATTTTCCAAAATCCTTTTTTGTTAAATAGCTACACTTTATATTATAAAATCAGAAATATTTTATTTAAATGAACTTTTTTCAAATTATTTAGACGCGTTAAAATTTTTTAAACGATCGAAAATTCGGCTATATACTGAGAAGATTCGGCAGAATAAACTCAGCAGGCTTGTCTTTTTATATACCTATCTATTTTTTTTTAAATCAGATATTACATAATAGTTATTTTTTCTTCCTCTTCGACATGGCGTAACCGATTTTTATGTTCTCAGTACTCATAGGATGAGGTACAGTGCTGCAACGTCTCGACCAAGTTTGGTAACACCGCCCCACCTACTCCACAGTACCAAAGATAGTAAACAAGCAGATGGCTCTCCTGCTGGAAAGAAACCACCATCGCCTATAGATACCATAGATGTCAATACCGTGTTGCCACTTCTGTGGCGGAGACTTAATGCCACATGCATAAGTTTACAGTTACCTTACTCTCCAAACCGGAACAAAACCGTGACAAGTTGTTAAAGCAAGAATTGGTAATGCGGTGGTATCAGACCCAGGCCAAACAATGCGGAACTCTACCACTTAGTAACTACGATGGTAGTGGCTTGCATAACCAATCGTTTGCCTCTTACGAATTGTCTGGCAGAAGATGGGGTGCTACTGTCGTGTTCTAGTTTGTAGGGTAACGTAGCCTGTAAACTTATACATGGAGTACTCCAACCCTGCCACACGGATGGTGCATAGCCATTTACGATATCTATAGACGATGATTTATCTATCTATCAGGAGAGCAACAAGAAGATGGTTTACTATCCTATGAAGTGGAATGGTGTAATCTCTAATCAATGCATGGTCCGTCTACCAAATCATCAGTTTGGGTTGATTTAAAAAAGTTTCCTCGATATTGCAAATTCGATTGTACGAGTACGTTGTGATATGTCGGATATTTCAATGTTTGATATATTCCAATTCCCACTTGTTTAGTTTCGAGCGAAACTAAAAAAAATGCGTGATGGGATATGGTTAATCTCTTTTCTGTTTGTTTATAGGTTTGGTTAGGTTAGTTAGGTTA
Source organism: Apodemia mormo (assembly GCA_036924255.1). NCBI lineage: Eukaryota > Metazoa > Arthropoda > Insecta > Lepidoptera > Riodinidae > Apodemia > Apodemia mormo. The sequence continues at coordinate 13,836,416 of JAUPFN010000019.1, read as the reverse complement.
AAATTTGGTTAGGTTAGGTTAGCAGTTTAATTATAATATCACTTAAGTAGATTATAATCTAATGGTACTGACAATTTCACTGCGACATATACATAAATATTTTCTTACTTACTTTATATTTGTATACAGTATTAACAATACTTCTTTTTCTTTGCGTCAATTCATTATGTGTAATTATAAATTTATATAGCTGTACATACCTAAAATGTGTTTTTATACGGTCTTATGTTTTTAATATATTATATTTTAATAGTTAATGTATTATGAAAGTACGATGGTATGTCTTATTAATAAATAAATAAATAAATAAATGCCACATTGGCTGAACGAAATTGGATGAATTTTGGCACACAAATTTTATGTAACCCAGTTTTATACTTAGATTTATATCCTGGAAGTGCATTGTTTCCGCGGGATTCACAGATTTAATCACGCCGAAGGCCGAAGGTTAGTTATTCATATAATAAGCAGTGAAGCCACCCGATGCAGTTCAGGGCGATCACGTCTTCGATATCATTCAGCTGTCTGACATATCCAACAGCGAATTTATCGTTTGATGAAATGCATGAAATGCATGTTTGCACATCTTTTCCCGTGTTGTTCCATAAGATAATATGTTATTTAGTGAATAGAAATAAAAGCGATTACGAAGTATTATTTTTAGTGATCCTTTTTGTTTTTTAGAAAGGCGACCGATTGGCTATGCGAGTCACTAATATCGTGGCTACTAGGTGGTAGAGTACTGCATTGTATCACCCGGGTCTGGTACCACCGCCTTACCTATTCCTGCCGCAATAGCGTCAGTGCTCGTCACTGTCGTGTTCCGGTAAGGTAGCCGGTAAACTGTCGCATGTGCCATTATACCTCGCAACAAGATAGCAACGCACCATTAACATCTTTGGTGTCTATTGGCGATGGTTGACTTTTTCCATCAGGAGACCTATCTGCTTCTTTGCTATCTTAAGATATAAAATAAAAATATTGTAACACATTTCTTATTAAAAAAATAATAGACAAAAAAAGCAAGCCCTTCTGAGTTTCTTGCGTCGGATCTTCTCAGTTTGTGGTCGCGTTCTGATCTGGTAGTCTGGTTTTTAAAATTTCGATTCGTCAAACATGACTGTAAAGGATTATTTAAATTAAAAAAAATGATTTAGATATTTAAAGCTCGTTCAATTTTTATTTCATTGTTATTAGTACAAACATAGTCTCAGATATAGCAAAAGGAACTCTGCTCCGAGTTCCGACCGAGTGTCCATAAGAGAGCTCTCAATCATACGACAGCAAACAAGCGATGGCTCTCTAAATGGATATAAACAACCATCACCTACGAACACCAAAGATGTTAATGGTGCGTTGCTATCCGAATGGAGGGATACCGGATACCTTACCCTGTAAATCGGGACATGACAGTGACAAACATTGACGCTATTGCCGCTAAATGCTCTTACTGTCTCATCACTCTGAGTGAATCGTAATGCATCGGAAGGTCATTTTTTTATATAATAAGATAGCAAACGAGCAGATGGGTCTCCTGATGAAAAGAGATCAACCATCGCCTATGTATCCATAAGTTTGCGCCATATGCATAAGTTTACCGGCTACCTTATCCTCTAAACCGGAACACGACAGCGACAAGCACTGGCGCTATTGCGGCAGAAATAGGTAAGGCGGTGGTACCAGACCCGGGCGAGACAATGCATAACTCTACCACCTAATAGCCACGATGTTAGTGACTCGATAGCCAATCGGTCGCCAAATACGACCTGCCTGGCAGAACGGCAGATGGCCTATTGTTCAAAGGAGTCCGGGACCAACACGATAAATGGAGCCCGACCAACCAACCAACCAACATGGGAAAATGTCAATTGTTCACTACTCCCAATGAAACCGGCGCAATGATATTTTTTAAGAATTAAAAATAATTTTGTTTGTTATAAAAAACATTGCAATGTCTGCAGTGTATTTTATGGATAATTAAAATTCCTCTTACTCTAAAGTTAGACTGTTGGTGTAATAAAACTGTTTAATGAGAATTCATTACAACAAATATCTTTGAATATAACTTAAAAACAATCAAGAGCGGTCGGACTCGCAAATGTAGTGTTTCGTACCACCTGGCGATATGAACAAAGATTACTTGTAATTTTAAGATTTAACTGTTGTAATTTTTAGGGTTCCGTTCTCACAAAGGAAAAAATGGAACCTTTATAGGATCACTTAGTTGTTCGTCTGTCTGTCAGTTTGATAAGACCCTTTTTCTCAGAAATGCGTGGAAAGAAAAAAACTCGATACATGAGTTGAAATTAAAACCATATACTAGAACATTTAGAATAAAAATTTTAAGTCAATATAAAAAAGATACGACATAAGTCGCAAAAACAAATACTTTGTTACTTTCAAAGGAATAAAAAAATTAAGGGTAGTTTCCGTCGTTCGAGAATTAAGAAATTTGTCTAGCAGATAATTCCTCTTATTATGCTACATTGTACATGTAGCATAATAAGAGGAATTATCTACTCTGAAAATCTGAAATCTTTAACATTCGTAATTAAATCGTAAAAATTAGTCTTTATTTAAAATAGGTAGATAGGCTTTGGGAACTGAATTTTGGGAAAAGCTAAAAATTTGCGAGTCTCGATTCTTGAATTATTTATAATATTTACCTACAAGGGTGAGTCAGACGTGAACATTTGTCCGGTTCTCTTGAAATTAATCTTGTCTTGAAATTAAAATCTTGAAATTAATATCAAACACTCGGGTCTACGGTTTTACTTTTAATTGTAAAAAAATCAAAGTTGTAAGTAAACGCGATCAAAAGATATGACCATTTATGTCATAAATTTTGCTTGTTAGCGATTTCAAAAGGGAATCAATAACCCACTTCTCGTTGACCTAGAATTATGAAATTTGGCTAGAAGGAATGTCTTAAAAAACCAAGAATTATGAAATTTGGCTAGAAGCAATGTCTTAAAAAAACCAAGAATTATGAAATTTGGCTATAAGCAATGTCTTAAAAACCTAGAATTATGAAATTTGGCTATAAGCAATGTCTTAAAAACCTAGAATTATGAAATTTGGCTAGAAGCAATGTCTCAAATGAAAATTATTTTTTCTTTGGAAGGAAATACTTTGGCCCCCAATATATTTAATACACATCTGATTCAATGTCTAGAACCCTCCACGGTTCAGATACACTAAGGTGGTTGTTTTTCTGCGTTTAAATTATTTCCCGCCCCGTGTTGGTCCGGGCTTTTTTGAATAGACCGTCTGCCGTTTTGTTAGGCAGTTAGTAAGAGGTGAACGATTGACTATGCGAGTCACTACCATCGTGGCTATTAGGTGGTAGAGTTCTGCATTGTCTTGCCCGGGTCTGGTACCACCGCCTTCCCATTTCCTGTCGCAATAGCGTCAGTGCTTGTCACTGTCGTAGTCCGGTCTGGAGGGTAAGGTAAATTTATGCAAGTGGCATCATCACTTCGCCACACGCATAATGACCCACCATTAACATATTTGGTGTCCATAGGCGATGATTGTCTCTTTCCAGAAGAGTCATCTGCTAATTTGTCATATGACGATATATAAAAAAATATATCAGACCAAATTGCATGTTGTCAAAGTTTATCATTAGTAAAAATTAGGGAAATTTTTCTATCTTGGTTCTGGTTCCTTTGAATAAAGAGACCGTTTGGTTTCTGTACCTTACTGATGAATGCCAAATTAAATGTGGCACATGAACTCTTCAATAAACATAATCTAAGGACATAATTTTGCTTTTGCCAAATATTACCCCCTAAGTACGAACCAAAATGGATAAAAAATTATTTTAATTAGCAAACATGAGCCCTTTACCGTCAGTAAGAATTTACCTTATCCTATAGAAGTCCATATTTCAAGAGTATTTCGAACTCACCGTGTGGAGAAATATGAGAGATCATGGGCATGAAAAAGATCATTCTTTAAGAAACGCAATTAAAAGTATAATCACGCGGGCGAAGCCACGTTAAAGCTAGTTCGATTCGGGCCACCTTTGAAGATTAGACCAACCAGGCAGTTCGTAAAAGGCGAACGACTAGTCAAACGTGTAACTAACTACCTTGTGTGGACAAAAAGTGGTAAAGCAACATCTTGACCGGTATTGGTACCTACTACCATTTTACCTATTCCTGCCGCAATAGCGTTAATATTTATCACTGTCCTGTTCCAGATTGCAGGGTATGGTAGTAATAATATATATTGTGTCTATATGAGATAATAACTTTTCTCATCAGGAGATCCATTTGCTGATATTTTATAAAATTAAATTAAATTAGTAGAATATAAAGTGAATGTATAAGTTTCGTATTAGTTCGCTTTAAAATTAAACGAGAAGATTTCACAGTTGGAGTACATTTCGCTGAATTCCAATACTTGGCAGAGATATCGAGCCATCTGGTGCAATATACATGTTTAGAAGATCTCCGCTGAAAGCATTATCATCTGCCAACTTTTGCTAACTAAGATATTGGCTCTCTACATAGTAACAAGGAGTGAGAAATTGTGATGAAAATATGTCCAACCTTTTTACATATATTTTCAACCGATGAAAAAACGCAGGTCGTTAGTTCAACATGTATGTATGTAATATTTTTGGATTTGTATAATATTTGAGAAATATAATTTATAGTCGAGGAGCCCAATAGGGGATTTTAGTATTTACTCGAGCGCGTCAGATTGACATGAAATGATTTCTCGCATGCTGTTGAGGCTCTCCACCAATTATAAGATCTTTATATAGAGGCAGGCAACTAGGGCAGAAAATTAACAAAATTCCGATAACTTCGGATTGTGAAAATTGTCAGATTTTATTTTTTCGTTATTCTTACATCATTTCCTCTAAAATTAAAGAAATTTCAGACGCGCTCGAGAATGTTAAGACAACATTTTCTTTGCAACTTTGTGACCCTCCCACTTCCTTACCGGTACACTTGAAACGTCAGATTTTCTAAAATTTAGCTTGAAATTAATACAGCATACTTTAATCTGACGCGCTTCAGTATTTCCGTGTCACTGTTTTTTTTCTTTTCATATTTTTTTATCTGTATTTTTTCGGCACCGTTGAAATGAAAAACATTATATATCTTTTTTTATTTTTCCTATAATTTAATCTACAAAATCCAACAGATCTCTACGACGCTCATGTAACTACCCATTTAGCATCTAAGGCTCCCCTACAGTTAATATTCTAACTTAAGGAACAGTCCAAGTTTCAACAAAATCTGTTTAGTAGTGTTTGAGATATGAGTGTAGCTGATAATTGAAGTCGGTTTATTTTTTGATTTCTATTATTACCTAAATTAAGCATAAAGATAATATGTAGGTCTGCTGGCACCAAATATGTAAATACTTTTTAAACGAGGTTTACTATAGTTAAATTCATTCAAAATTTATTTTTAGTTAATTTAACTATACTTGGTGCTATACAATCAGCTATATTGTTGAACTCAATACTAGTTTTGTTAGCACACAGCTATCGTCCGCGCGATGACCATTCTTTTTGTATATTGCTACACTATTTTTGTTGAGGCTTACTATGAAATTAGTCAATATTATCTCAATAGGAAGGAATTGCGGTAGCATTGCCGTTCTTTTAAGAATGAGTAAATTCTTATCTTGAAGGTCGTATTCGTTTGAAAAAATATCTGCCGATAACTGGTCCCATATAAGAGCAGTCCGGGGCAAAAAATGCATCGCACAATTGTGGATTTCCAGACATCAAGATGGTAAAATTGAAAACATGAATTTTGTCACGATGTCCGATGGTGAAATTCAGCGACAGTAATAAATCCAAACAGTTCTTCGGAACATTCCCCAAGTTAGAGCCGACAGAAGATGCAGAGTGATGCCACATCTCTACGCAACGCCAAAGAATCAAGTCGATTTAAAATAGTCCTGTCATAGACGATTCGAGTGCGCCACGTTAAATGCTATCAAAAGGAAGAAGCTGGTGCTGAGGAGCCCCCGCCCACAAGTGAGAGCAGTACTCCATATGAGGACATCTCCATATGAGTATTAATATGATTAAAATTAAAATAATTTTAACATTTATTAACTCTTCTTAATTATATTCTATCTATATATATATAAAAATCAATTGCTGTTCGTTAGTCTCGCTAAAACTCGAGAACGGCTGAACCGAACTGGCTAACTTTGGTTTTGAATTAATTATTGAAGTCCAGGGAAGGTTTAAAAGGTGAGAAAATATAGAAAAAATAAGAGTAGTTAAAAAGGCAGAACAACGTTTGTCGGGTCAGCTAGTTCTATAATATAATAATATCTTAATTATATTTATTCGTTTTCGACGCGGAAAATTTCATATCCTATTCTGTACCATTTATTTATGCCTTGCACGTTCCGAACTTTCTTTTTATTTTCATGTTACTTTAAAAAGCATTTATTTTGTTGCACCCACGATTAGTTGAAGATGAAGAAGTAGTCGGTTTGAGAAACGCAGATTAATTTTAACAAGCAATTAATCTGTGTTTAACAGATTATTTGTTTGCAAAAATTGTGTTAAACGCAGGTTAATTGCTTGTTAAAATTAATTCGCGTTTCGGAAGCCGGCCATTAGTCCCACAATGTGGTAGGTGGCAATCCTATTGCCAACCGGGCACTTATCTAATCCTAAGCAACGTTGTTTTTATCAGAAAACTTATAAAAACAGGTTTTTGATTGCCCCAACCGTCGAACCCGCGACATCATGTGGTCAACATTGACACTTGACTACTAGACCACACAGGTGATAAAAAATAAACAAATATATGTGAGACTAGCTGTACCGTGCAGTTTTGCCCATAAGGAGAGTAAGCCGTATTATTACTTGATGACTACATTCGCTTTAGTAAAGAGAATGTAGAAATCTAAGATTCCTTTTATACAAATTCTATCTCTTATTTCATCCCCGTTCGTGTTGAGTTTTGAAACAAAGTAGCCTATATTTGACTCAGGCTGGGGCAAACTTAGCTCATTCATCTACTTAATCTTTTAGAATGATGAAAAATAAAAAATCTCCGAATATCCCAAAAATTTCAAGAATTAGACGTAACTTAGGCAGTTGCACCCATTGCCCCCCACCCTCACCTTTAACTATCGAACATGGGCGAAACATTGTAGGCGGTAGACCTAGTAGTCACGATGGTAGTGATATGTTTAGTGATGTATCTTTTTTATGTCATAAGATACAAGCACATTGGTCTCCTGGTGGAAACAGTCGACCATCGCCTATAGACACCAAAGGTGTTAATGGTGCGTTGCTATCTAGTGGCGATATCCAATGCTACATGCATAAGTTTACCGGCTACCTTACCCTCCAAACCGGAACACGACAGTGACAAGCACTGACGCTATTGCGGCAGGAATAGGTAAGGCGGTGGTACCAGACCCGGGCGAGACAATGCAGAACTCTACCACCTAGTAGCCACGATGGTAGTGACTCGTATAGCTAATTGGTCACCTTTTACGACCTGCCTGGCAGAACGGCCGTTGGCCTATTCTTCAAAAGAGCCCGGGGCCAACACAGGGGAAATCGTATCGATCGCCTTTTACAAACTGCCTGACAGAATGGCAGATGGTCTATTCTTCAAAGGGGCTAACTAATACGGGCGTAGTGTCTTTTACTTTTTGTTTATGAAAAGACTAATAATTGATACGTGCGGCTTCGGCCGCGAATAAAAACATGTCATCATTATAATCTTTTAAACAAACTTTCATTTTTTGTATCATAGAGTCAGACTACCGCATTTATAATATTAGTATGGATAAATAATTAAAAACAGCTACACTCACCTCTAATCGGCGTATACTCTTTCGACTTGTTTTGGACCTATATGAGGTTCTTCATCAAAGGGAGTTGGAGACGAGACGCTAGAACGTCCGAGTTACCTTGATGAAGGACCTCATTTAGTTCCGAAACTAGTCGGAACCTGCACCGATTAAATGTGAGTGCAGTCGTTTCTAATTATTTAGTAACTAAATAATCAGAAACTAAATTTTAGTAAATAACGTTTCACGAAAGGTTTAATAATTTGATTAGTATTGTTACGTACTTCGGGTTCGTAATTGTAAGAAAACACCACTTATATTAAATCCGTGTATTTACAACACAAATACACACAACACAACACAATGTAATACTTAAATACTCTGAATAATACTAGTCACTCACTGCACTATCTCCAAACTTAACCGACTACACAATAAAACACTTCTCGCTTCGCACGGGTCGCTTCAAGTATCGCTCTCGATCGCTTGATAAAAACTGCTCTGTATTTGTCAACACGTCTCTATTTATACCCGAGGTAAAATTCGACAACAATCGCGAATGTTCGGTAATCATCTCGTAAAAAATAACAATAATAAGTTGTTTACAATAAACAACTTATGATAAAAAAAAATTATTATGACTTATTAGTTAGTTATTATATTTTCTGTATTATTTTAATTCAATTTTTATTGTAATTCTGGTTAAAACCAGAATTACAATTAAAATTGAATTTCAATTATTTTAATTCAATTTTAATTATATAAAAGCTTTGCCTATATTTTTTTAACTCTAAATAAGTTTTGACACTACAAAATGAAAATCCGTAATTGGCTTATGATGTGATTTTATTCAACGATTAATTTTATTGTGATAAGCTGTGGATTTTTTGTTGATGAATAAATAAATAAACAAACAAGTCCTAGTACACGTTATTTTCAACCTTATGCCCTATACCATAAAGTTCATTATGATATAGCTTCGGGTAACGGTCAACTATTTGTTTGTCAATAGGAGTAGCTATCTTTTTCTTTTATTTCTAGATCTCTCCAGCGTTCCAACTCTTCACGTTTCTAGATTATTCGCAATAGAATGTTTATTTAAAACTGATATTTATAACATAAATTTAAAAACCAGACATATCTGGTAACCCGGGCGACAAGTTCGAAATAATTGCAGCCATCCTGCAGTCGCATCCTGTCACTATTCCTGCTACTATAAATGTTAAACACACGTTTTTAATATTTTCCTGTCCGAGCCGGTTGCACGGAAGCTGCCACAATTACATCTTCGAGAACTCAATCGTAAACTAGGACACTTACCTTCGTTTATTTATTAATGCAAGTTCTACACAAGCATTTTAAATTGTTTTTACAATTATTAAGTGCTTTTTTATGTCATGGAATAGCAAATAAGCAGATGGCTTTTCTAATGAAAAGAAATGACCATCGGTTATAAACATCGAAGATATTAATGGTGCGTTATTGCTTTAAAATGATGTATATTAGACCGCCCCGTTGGTTGAGTGGTTAGTGAACCTAACTACGAATCGAAGGGGCTCGAGTTTGATTCCAGACAGGGACTAATATTTGTGTAATGAGCATGGATGAGTATAATTCGTGTCATAATAATTTATTATTTATATGAATTATTTATTTGAATTTATATAAATTTTGAAACTTATAACTTATGTATTTCGAAAATTTTTTTCAGAAAAAAAAAACCTTTTAGAAATAATATATAATGAATAAATGACTATATAATGAATAAATGATAAAAAAAAAAAATGACAGGTTTGGAAATAATATGCTATTTTTTGGCCGATTTCAAGACTTTTTAGTCACGAATGAATAAAAGATCTAATAAGCTTTATTACATTAGTATAGATAGCTATGAAAAGTTTGTTACTAATGTAATAACACACATTACCTCATCCACCAGATGAGGTAACGTGTCTTAAAATGCCAGTAAATATTTTTAATGAGTAAGTTTTACTAAGTGTAAAAGCAGTTTTATTTTTTTGTCTAAAAATATCTTCTTGTACTTGCAACTGGTAAACTAGCGATCGCCCCGTAATCGAAATTCGACCATAATTTTTTTTATATTATAAGAGAGCAAACAAGCAGATGGGTTTCCTGATGAAAAAAGTCAACCATCGCCTACAAACACAAAAATTTTAATGGTGCGTTGCTATCTTGCGGTGAGGTGTAATGCCATATGCATAATTTACCGGCTACCTTACCCTCTAAACCGGAACACGACAGTGACAACAAGCATTGACGCTATTGCGGCTGGAATCCTACGTATTCCAACACCAAGTTTTGCGTCACTTAAAAAACAACATGTTATAACCAAAATATTATGTTTATTGCTTTTCAAAATAATATCCTTTACATTTTAAACATTGTTCATGCGATCAAACCAGTTTTTAAAACAGGAGGAACACAGATCTGAAGGCATGTTTTCTACGTGCTGATTGAACGCTATCAATGCCACTTCAGAGTTGGTAAAAGTAAAACCTCTCATCAAATCTTTGATTTTGGGGCAAATACAGAAATCACATGGTGCTAGGTCGGGGCTATGCGCAGGATGAGTGACGAGATATACTTTTTCGGAAGCTAAAAATGGCTTTGTTTTGTTGGCCGTGTGTGAAGAAGCGTTATCATGGTGTAGGAGAATGCGGCTTTTGGGTCATCTTTCGCGAACTTTTTCTAACACCCTGGGTAAACAAATGGTAGATTACCACTCAGCATTAACACTCTTTTGATCTTCAAGTGGAATTGTACAGATGGGACCCGTAGCTGAGAAGAAAAAACGCGATAATTTTTTTACCAACGTTTCTCGCTTGTTGTTTTTTTTTGTTTGTTTGTTGTTGTTTTTGTTGGGTTGTTCTCATTTTCAAACAGGCATCCGCAAGATTGCTGTTTTTTTTTTCGGGTTCAAAACAATAAATCTACGTTTCGTCTCCTGTGACAATGTCATAAGCAGCATTAGAATGTCCGTGGTCGTACTTCAGTAGCATCTGTGAGCACCATTCCACGCGAGCCTACTTCTGCTCCGCTATCAGTTCATGAGGGATCCAACGACAACAAAGTTTCCGAACTTTCAATTCTTTGTGTAAAATTTTCTGAATTTGGCTCATACCAATCCCCCATAGTCTTTGAATTATCTCATAGGTAATCCGGGGGTAATCAGCAAAGCATCGCCTCACGGTGCTCAATAAAGGTGCTTCTCTCCCAAAAGCATTTTTAAGACGAGCGGCACAGTCTTGCGGAGAAAGAGAACTTTAAAATCATAAAAAATCATCGCTCTAAAACCTTTTCGACTTAATTCGATTTTCGTTGCGTACGTAGAACTTTGATGTGTCATAAAAAAACAATTGACAAATCATTTCCCGGCAATTGTTTTTTTTTATTACTGAGAAGGTTGCAACGTTTTAAAAATAAAACATTCGAAATTCAAATAGTTCCGATTAGCTAGAAGTGCAAAACTTTTTGTATGCCCCATGTAGGTAAAGCGCTGGTACCAAACCCGGGCGAGATAATGTAGAACTGTACCACTTAGTGGCCACGATGGTAGTGACTCGTATAGCCAATAGGCCTTTTACACCAGGTCGCCTTTTAAGACCTGTTTGGCAGAACGGCAGTTTGCCTATTCTTCAAAGGAGCCCGGAATCAACATACATTACTCATTAATATAAAACATTATTAGGTTATTTAAAATAAATTTAGGTTAATTTCCTAATATTTTTTTTCGTACATACATGAAAATAAAATATCCCAGTAAGGCTGGCATCTACAAAAATTAGGCAACAGACTAATAAAAAATACGTGAAAGACTTATTTGTGAAGGCTACGTTAGACGACAAATAAAGGATTACACGTTGTATTTTATTACAATGTTGCAGACTCTGAATGTACCACATGCAAATGTCGTTGGACTGTGAAGTCCTACAATTCGTTTTGTTCCCACTGTGTTTTAGCAGACGTTGAGTAATGGACAGCTTGATCCTAGCATGTTGGAAACAGTTAAATGCTATTTACATATCACAAGAAGCTAGGACGTTTGGACGTTTGCGGTATCGGTAAAGGCGTGGCGATTCGTCATGTCTAAATTATCGATATTCATACTAATAATACAAATTCGAAAGTCTGACTGTCTGTTATGCTTTCGCAGGTTAATCACTTAACTGATTTTAATTAAATATGGCACGGAGGTAGTTGAAATTCGGGGTCGGCAATTCTTTCAGCATTTTTGATACGAATTATTCTTTGGACTATCAGATACATAATGTTTTAACAACACAATAAAGTAAGAATATTTGTTACTGTAGGTTACCATTAGGGGATACACATCGATCTACCACCACATGTTGGGAGGTCGAGGGTAACTGGACAAAATCGGCGCCGAACATTCGGCAGAACGCAACGAATTTTTGTTTAAAATTTTAAAATAAATAAACAGTTTATTTTATATATAAACACCAGCATTGACAGTTTTGAGGTCGGAGCGTGCACAGTCGACTACGACCTTGATGCTCCGATCAGCCAAAAAACTGGTGATCTACTAAAAATTATGCAATAATTTCTCGGGAAGCGCATAGGAAGGCAGTTTCGAGAGAAGCGCTTTATGTCATATCTCATCGAAGGCCTTTGACCGGGTATGGCATCTCTCGTCAATGCTGGTGTTCCCCAAGGCTGCGTGCTATTATTAACACAGTTTCTTCTGCATATTAATGATATGTTGTGAATTAGTAACATACATTGCTATGCGGACGACAGTACTGGTAATGCTACATACTCCGACCGTAGCGGTATTTCTCGAGAACACGTCGAAGAGGACCGGAACAAGCTCGTGTCTGAACTTGAGAACCGACTAGCCGATATCTCGGAATGAGGTCGTTAAAACCTTTTTACATTTAACCCCAAAAAGACGCAGCTTTGCGCTTTCACCGCAAAAAAGACACCCTTTGTCGTGTCACCTCAATTCAAGAACACTCTCCTGACAGCCTCAGCTAGTATTGGAATTCTGGGAGTCGACATATCGAACAACGTTCAGTTCCGCGGTCATTTGGAAAGAAAAACTAAACTAGCCTCCAAAAAGCTTGGTGTACTCAGCAGAACAAAGCAGTACTTCATGCCAGCCTATCGCCTCTAACTTTACAAGGCCCAAATTTGACCTCACATGGAGTATTGTTCTCACCTATGGGCTGGAGCTCCTCAGTACCAGTTTCTTCCTTTTGATCGCATTCAACGTAGAGCGGTTCGAATCGTCGACAACCAGGCTATTTCTAATCGGCTTGACTCTGGCGTTACGCAGAGATGTAGGTTCGATCTGCATCTTTTACCGCATTTACTATGTGGAGTATTCCGACAAGTTGTTCGGATTAATTCCTGCTGCTAAATTCCATCATCGGACATCGCGTCAAAGGCTTAGAGTGAAAAGGCTTTATCAAAAATACGTGCTTATGTGTTACCAAGCGTCCAAAAGCAGTTGAAATGTGACGGAAGATTTGCCTCATTCTGGTGGACCATCAACTTCTTCAACAGAAGTTACCATCGCAAAAATGAAGAAAATAGTGACGAAAAATACTCATTCGAGTTTAAGAAAGACAGTCGCTGAACGTATTTCTGTCTCACGATTCGATCATAATCACTAGGGTATTAAGGTAGTAAGTTATAAGACAAACACTTTGCACGTTTGCGTTATACCTTACTGGTATGAAACAAACGTGCAAATTTCTCTAAAAACTCAGTCACTAAGAGTCACTGAGAACATGCTAGAATGAGTCAACTCCGACCTAGAATGCATGAAACGCGTTGTTACTGGTGACTAGACGTTGGCTTACAAGTTTAAAATGCAAACTAGTCAACTACGTTTGGAGTGGTGCCTTCCAACTTTTTTTATACATTGTAAGATAGTTAACAAGCAGATGGGTCTCCTGATGGAAAGAGTCAACCATCGCCTATAGACACTAAAGATGTTAATGGTGCTTTGCCATCTTGTGATGAAGTCTAATGCCGCATGCATAAGTTTACCGGCTACCTTGCCCTCCAAACCGGAACACGACAGTGACAAGCACTAACGCTATTGCGGCAGGAATAGGTAAGGCGGTGGTACCAGACCCGGGCGAGACAATGCAGAGCTTTACCACCTAGTAGCTACGATGTTAGTGACTCGTACAGCCAAACGGTCGCCTTTTACGACCTGCCTGACAGAACGGCAGTTTAGTCTATTTTTCAAAGGAGCTCGGATCAACACCAACACCAACCAACTGCACCAAAACCGAAAAAACTACGCCAAAGTTGATCAAATGTCAAAGTCGTACTGGCTGTCTTCTTTGGCTATCGCAGTTTTGTGTAAACAGAATTCTTGCTGGAACGTCAAACCGTAAATAAGGAATATTATTTGAGTGCAATGAGGTGCTTAAGAGAGCAATTAGACGAGATTTACTGATTTACCATGATAATGCGATTTTTTTGGCCATCATTGTGACCGATTTTTTAAAAACTCAACATAAATCATCGGATAATCTTATTCACAAGATCAGGGTCCAGCCGACTCCTTTCTTTCGATCGTAGTTCATCTGAGAGGTGTTGAAACTTTAATTATATATTGCAAAATACTATGTGGTTAAAACTTGTATATTGTGTCACAAGATTAATAACAGACTGTAATGTTACAATTTAAGATTTACTTGAATTCATGTGATGTAGCACTGTAGATTTTATTGACCACTAGAAGACATACGGTTGTCATCAGGAAAATAGTCTGAAAAGCTTCTTAGAACCTAAAATCGTGGAGATTTAACGATAAGTCGATTTAAAAAAAAAGATTAAATCAGTTACTTTCTTTCCTATAAAAGTTAAAAAGGTCTAAGGCATAAGTATATGACTTCTTATTTGGTATTATATACTACCCGTGCGAAGCCGGGGCGGGTCTTATTCTCATAATAAAATTGTTCTCATAAAAAGGTATATTTCCAAACATTTATAATTATTTATACCATCGTAAATATAAAATTATTGTATTTTACTTCATGATAATTAATAATGCAATAAAAACAAATGTCATTAATGCATATTATTAAAAGACTTGGTGATATGCTAATTTTGGGGACGATTTCAAACTTTATGTGTCGCAAATTAAAAGATTGGTTGATAATGTTAATAAAGGTAAATGGTATTATTTTTAGGATTTGCGATGCCGCTTTGTTTTCTCCGCAATGCCGCTATAATAACTATAACAGTAAATTTTGTTTAAGTAACATTTAATTTAATTTAGACATAAAGCGAAAATTGCGTATCCCGTTTTTATAATAAATATGTGAACTGGCACATTTAAGCTTTAAGGAGTGCAGAAAGCTAACATATTTATATAAATATACAAAAAAAACATGTTGGTCCGTGTTGTTCCCCGGTTCCTTTAGAGAATAGGCCAACTGCCGTTCAGCCAGGCAGGTCGTAAAAGGCGACCGATTGGCTATACCAGTTAGTAACATCGTGGCTACAAGGTGGTAGAGTTCTGCATGTCTCGCCCGGGTCTGGTACCACCGCCTTACCTATTCCTGTCGCAATAGCATCAGTGTTCGTCAGTGTCGTGTTCCGGTTTGGAGGGTAAGGTAGCCGGTAAACTTATGCATGTGGCATTAGATCTCGCCACAATAGCAACGCAAGATTAACATCTTTGGCGTATATAAGCGATGGTTGACTCTTTCCATCAAAAGACCCATCTGCTTGTTTTGCTATTTTATGATATTAAAAAAAACATTACTCACACTACCATGGTTTTGACACACACGTACATATTTTGTGTATTGTTATGTATATTCTAATTTGGTTCAGGTTAAAGTCTGTGTTATA
Organism: Apodemia mormo; assembly: GCA_036924255.1. Classification (NCBI taxonomy): domain Eukaryota; kingdom Metazoa; phylum Arthropoda; class Insecta; order Lepidoptera; family Riodinidae; genus Apodemia; species Apodemia mormo. The sequence goes on along the minus strand of JAUPFN010000019.1, from coordinate 13,820,756 downwards.
GTTATAAGAGATTTAAATATGTTCTATGATCAATCTTAGCCATAGTTCACTAATTTGTCTAATAGGTGTTTGTGTTTTAACTTTAATGGAATTACGCCCGAGTTTCAACCATTGGACGATAGCTAGTAAGTGTATATCCGTGGTATATATTTATGTTTTAGCGCTAGTTTTATTTCAACGCTTTAGTCGTTTACTCTAACACACCACATTGCAGAGTAAACACAAGAATGGTAACTTTTTTATTTTAATAGTAAACAAGCTGATGGCTCTCCCGATGGAAAGAATAAACATCGTCTATACATACCAAAGATGCTAATGGTGCGTTGCTATTCGTGTGGCGGGATGGCAGTGCCACATGCCTAAGTCTACCGGGTCCCTTACCCTCCAAACCGGAACACGACAATGACAAGCACTGATGCTATTAATAGCGACAGGAATAGGTAAGGCGCTGGTGCTAAATGCCCGGGCGAGAAGTTACAGAGCTCTTACACCTAGTAGCCACGATAGCAGTGACACATATAGCCAATCGGTCGCCACCTGACTGGCAGAGCGGCAGTTGGTCTATTCTTCAAAGGAGCTCGGAACAACACGGAAAAAACTTCTAATAACGTGACATAATATTAAGAAATTCAGATTAGGAAAATAATAATCATGTAAATGCAAATACTCCCTTTTTAACTGTTTTGCTCTAGTTCTCAGTTGGTCGGAGGTTTTTTTATAACATCTTCTATCCTCTAACTATACATTTTTGATTTATTTGATTCAATTTGATTACAATCAGTCAGAAATCCCACTATATCACTAGCCATTAAGAATTCTCATTGATCATCATTAAATTCCACTTGTAATAATACCATTTTTATGTAACTGTATTTATGCAATATATTGATGTGGTATTATTGTAAGATAAAATATGAACTATATTATTATAAAATAAAATATGTACTTTACACTGTATATATATAGACCTTGTAAATCCAAACCGCAAGGATAACAACGCTTCATTAGGTACTCGGTTTCTTCAGACGGCAGGTATCTTATTACTATTACAAGTCGATGCCCGCTGCTTCGTTCGCTTGAAGCCGCGATCCCACGGCCTTATATCACTGAGCGCACCAGACTGAACTACATCCGCCGTTGCGCTATCACATTTCAAAAATAACATAATTTGGGAACATCTCAATATTAGAGTTTTAACTCCATTCTTTTCATACTAGTCAGAATAGGATATTGAGTTTGAGCTATGACCTAACGTTTTCCTGTACCGACACCAGTGTGAACAAAGGCATGCAATGTCGCACTATAAAAAGAGATGGAAAATAGTTTAACAGAAAATTGATGAGTTTACCGCATTAATTTGTTTAATTTACATAAATCGACAACGCAAAGTTAAAACTATCCGTGCATTCCTGCGTTGACGCAATATTTTTTTTTGTTGTTATAATAATTGTTTAATAAATAAATTTAACAGTCGCAGTGGGGTAAAAATTATATAGCTTGTGGCACTCTCACAATGAGGAAATATCTAACGGCACCTCTTAAGTTTAAATCCATTAAGGTGCTTGACTATAAAACATACCAAAAAACACACACATACACTCAAAAAACATATAAAAATATTGTGATGTTTTCAAATTGTGTTTTGTTTCTTTGTCTGATCTACGTCTGAGAATTTTGTTACAAATTCTCAGACGTAGATCAGTCTCGTACGTAAAAACAAGGGGGCAGATAAAGTAACATCGCTTCGTAGCGAAACAATATCTAAATTCGCCATCGTCTGTGAGATAACGAAAGAGATTTCCTAGCCAATGTGAAGCTATTGTCGCGATCGTTGTGACAAATTGTTTTTGCGTTAAGAAACTGAAATAACGCCAAAGCCAAAATCAAAACGTAGACAATGAAATTATGTGTTCAAACACTTCAAACAATAGGCTTGTGTTCACTAAGAATGGATTGGATATATTGTAGTTTTTAATGATTATTTAGGTATAGATATAACAAAAAACTAAAATATTTGTTAAAAAAAGATAAGGATTAATATTTTGAAGATAAGTTCGGCAAAATAAATGTTAAGTCACGTGAGGGAGAACGCAAATCGCAAATCTGGAAGTATTACGTCACATAGTTGTAAAACGTCATCTTGATGTTCTTATTTCATAGAACCCACAGTTTTTTTATAAGATAGCAAACAAGCAGATGGGTCTCCTGATGGAAAGAGTCAACCATCGCCTATAGACACCAAAGGTGTTAATGGTACGTTGCTATCTTGTGGCAAGGTCTTATGCCACATGCATAAGTTTACCAGCTACCTCTAAACCGGAACATGACAGTGACAAGCACTGACGCTATTGCGGCAGGAATAGGTAAGGCGGTGGCACCAGATCCGAGCGAGACAATGCAGAACTCTACCACCTAGTAGTCACGATGTTAGTGACTCGTATAGCCAATCGGTCGCCTTTTACGACCTGCCTGGCAAAATGGCAGTTGGCCTATTCTTATTTATTTTATTTATTTATTAAACACTTTATTGTACACAAAACATTTACAGTAAACAATTCTTCAAAGGAGCCCGGGACCAACACGGGGGATGTATAGATATTAAATAAGAACAGTGTAGATATTAAATAGATAAAGATAGAAGGAAAGTAGATATTACCACGGCGTGATGTCATTAGGACGCCATGATAGTCCAGAGCGTTTCCACGGTAAATGATTTCAATTTTAAAACGCGAAATTTTTATTATAAATGTTCATTATTTCGCAAAAATAAATAGTTTTTTGGTATAAATACCTATTAAGGTAAACTACAAACAATTTTTCAAATTGTGTCAACTAGCCAATTAGTTACTTTATGGCTTCGTTATGAATTATAACGTCATATAGCGACTATAGCGATAACGATGACGATTGACCACGTGATTTAGCGCGGCTTATGTCAATCCATGGATATTTTATATCAATGCAATTCATTTATACTTTTCTAGTTTCACTATCGTTTTTATATTTATTGTTGCTTTGTCTAAGCCATAGGTCTAAGCTCCGTGGAATGTTAATTTTATCAATGTAAAGAAAATCTGGAATAAATATTATTTTTTTACGCTTCATCACTACATAGTATAAAACAAAGTAGCTTTCTCTCTGTCCCTATGTCCCTATGTATGCTTAAATCTTTAAAACTACGCAAGGGATTTTGATGCGTTTTTTTTTAAATAGATAGATTGATTCTTGAGGAAGGTTTTAGTATATAAAACTTTCTGATATTGTTACGGGAACAAAAGCTACGCGGGTGAAACCGCGGGCAGGTCGCTAGTACTAAATTAAAGGGAGATTTATCGACTAAGTTTATATTGTACCAGCTGACAAGCGCAGCTTTGCCCGCGAAATTAACATGTCTTCGATATGCTTTACATCCCCAATTCAGCCCCTTAAGAGTTGATTTTTGTAAAAAAGGATCTCAACTATCCTTACGCCAAATTACGTCAATATCGATCCGACGGTTTAGCCGTGAAAGCGTAACAGAGAAACAGGCAGTGTCCGTGTTGGTCCGGGCTCCTTTGAAGAAAATAGGCCAACTGCCGATCTGCCAGACAGGTCGTAAGAAGCGACCGATTAGATATGCGAATCACTACCGTCGTGGCTACTAGGTAGTAGAGTCTGCATTGTCTCGCCCGTGTGTGGTAACACCACCTTACCTATTTCTCCCGCATTAGCGTCAGTGCTTGTCCCTGTCGTGTTCCTGTTTGGATTACCCTCCAAACAGGAACACGACAGGGTAGCCGGTAAACTTATGCATGTGGCATTAGACCTCGCCACAATATAGCAACGCACCATTAACATCTTTAGTGTCTATAGGCGATAGTTGACTCTTTCCATCAATCAGGAGACCCATCTGCTTGTTTGCTATCTTATGATATAAAAAAAGACAATTTATTATATTAGTATGTATATGCCGTGTCGCTTTGCGCGCCAATGTTCACTTATAATTTTTTTTTTAAGTTCACTCTTATATTTTTTTTCCTAATGCGCCAAAAAATTATTTATATATCATCGACCGAAATGACTATTGGCTGGTTTCCGAAATGACTAATTTACAGTTGACCTTTTGAGTCTATACTGTTACACTGGAATTTTGGGGCAAGCAGAGTGCTCAACCAGAGGTTTAGTGCGGCGTTCGGACTAATGAAAGAGGGCGGAGTAGTGGCATTGCGCTTCGCGTTAAACGCGGAACGATAAAGAAGTCGTCGTCGAGATCGGTGAGCATTAAGCATTGTTGCGATTCACTAAAAAATATCTAAACATACAAACATATAACATTTTCTATTTCTGTAGACACTAATATCATAAAGAGAAAAATCTGACTTTTTTGTAATGTTAGTAATGAATAAACTCGTAAACTAATTCAGTACCTAGTAGTAAGTTTCACAACGTGTCGCCTGGGTATTTGGTACCACCGCCTTGCCTATTTCTGCAGCAAAGCTTGTCATTGTCGTGTTCGATTTGTGAGTGTGGGGGGGGGGGGAGGTAGAGGGTAGACTTACGCATGTTGCATTGCCATCTCGCCACACGGATAACAACGAACTAGTAACATTTTTGATGTCTATAGGCGATGATTGTTTTTTTTCATTACGAGAGCCATTTCCTTGGTTGTTATATTATGATATAAAAAAAACCTATTTAAAAGTATTCTTTCACCCATGGAAAACTACATTGTTCTATAATAACAAAGATTACTTTTTTACCCGACTAAACAAAAGGAAGTAAAGTTTTTGGGTCAAGCGAAAAAAGTCGCCGGCAGCAGCTATTATAATACAAGGATAAGTTTTAAAGTAAAAGAACGTGTGATAGCATTTTACTTCGTGTTGATCCGTGATAAAGAAAAAACTATTGCCGTTCTGCCAGCAGTTCGTGAAAAGAAAACGATAGGCCATTAATGTCACTATCATCGTAACTATTAGGTGCTAGAGTTTCATAACGTCTCGCCCGGGTTTGGTAACGTTTTACCTTTTCCTGAAGCAATAGCGTCAATGCTTACCAGTGATATGTTGTGGTTTGAAGGATAAGGTAGCCGGCCAACATAACATATAGCATTGTAATTATATGCCACGGATAGCATCGCACAATTAACATTCGTGGTGTCTATAAGGGATTGTTGTCTCTTTCCATCAGGAGAGTCATCTGCTTGTTTGCTATCACTACATAATATGACAAAATCACTTTCTCTGTCTGTCCCTATGTCCCTATGTACCTATGCTTAAATCTTTGAAACTACGCAACGGATTTTGATGCAGTTTTTTAAATAGATAGATTGATTCGCGAAAAAGGTTTTAGAATATAAGCCTTTCTGATATTCCCACAGGAACAAAAGCTACACGGGTGAAACCGCGGGCAGGTCGCTAGCCTTATGATATAATAAAAAAGCCGTTATTGTTACAACAAACTACGATAGCGAGCGATTGGAAGCTGAGCCAGACGTAGTAGACAGCGTATCGTAAGAACAGGACCTTACTGAATCGAGAATTTCATCTCCAACGCTCGTACGTCTATATAAGGTGCCCAGCCCAACCTGTTCTTAATGATCACGTGCATTCAAGTTGTAAGGATAAAGATAAATCGAAATCCAGTGGTTGGAAGTAAGACTCCATTCACATATATATACCTCGGGCGACGTTTTCCGACGTATCGTGCATCGCAATGAACCATTATTGGGTTTTGATTCAAATAGAGATGTAGTCAAGCCTTCTAAGGAGTAATTTACTAACATGGGAGTGTATGGTCATGGTGAGACAGGGATTAATATGCGAAGAACGAATAAAACAAAATGCGGCTCCTGCTGTGGAGAAGACTGTAATTACGGCCATGGTCAATGATGGAACGATGCACGGTGGATTGGATTTGATTATTGGTTGCCAATAAAAGCTCTTAGGGGGAATTTATAATAAATGTACCACTTGGTCATTGTCAGTGTGAGTCCTTTAGCATGAAAACGCAATTTAAATTAAATACAGGGAATTTCGTATTCAGTTAAGAGGATATAGCAAAGGTATTTTTGTGGAACGGGTGTTTAAGTGAACATATTGCTATTTCAAATACTCGTCCTCTTTTCCTTCTTCCTGTGTCGCTCATTCTTTCTACAATTTATCCAAAGTCTTTTCTTAATTGTATATCAATTATAATAATAGTATAATATATTGAACGTATAAAATAGTGCATATTTATTTCATCCTCAAGGAATGTTTACAGCTAAAACTTAAGGCATATAGTTAAAAATAAAATTTAAAACGGATATGTGGATGTAAAGAAGAAAGAAAAAAGTAAACAACGGTCGATTTAATACGTATACGTAATAATTACAAGGATAACATATAAGGAGGATCTGGAAGGTGTAAACGTGTTGTCTAAATTTGGTGTAAATGTTGTGATTGACTGCGATCAAGGATAGGTATTAGAAGGGACTTTAAAAATGCTAAAAACATACAAAATCAGCGTCCAAGATTGATAAAAATGATGTTAAAAGTACATATAATGCTTTGGTGTGGCTCTTTATAAAAATGAAATTGCTTTGATACGGTCTGTCTATTTTTTTCTAAATTCATATTTTCGAGGATTCGGATCTGAAATAGTGCGGAAAACAATATCCAATTTCAGTCCGAGTTGCCTACATTTGTATTTTCTGAGATTTGGATCGAATGCAGGACATAAAAGAGGATAAACAATTGGAATATTAGCAATAATGATAAGGTGTGTTCCTGATATGTAACCCTAGAACACAAAAAAATGTAATTAATTTAAACCTATGTTTCAGACTCCGAAAATTCTTTCAGTATTTCTTCGATGTGTTGAGTATACACCAAATATATTCAGATTAGAGTTGCATATTCATGATAACTACTCCACTTAAATTGTTTTAAGTTTCATGAAGTCTTACGATGATCTAATCAAATATATCAACATTATTGACGCCTTGCCGCAAAATATTTTTTTAAGAAATAATTTATATTATTTTAAAATTATAGATCATTTATTATTAGATATAGAATATTAATAAGGAATAATTTTTAATTTGAAAATTAAAAAAAAATTGAATTATCTAATTTTTAACCTGTCAGTAATATGGTAAAAACTTCACACAGCAATAATTAATCTTTAACTAAATATATATAAAAAAACTAATTTAATTTGTTAAATATGATTGTTTGTCAAGTCAGTTGTAGTTTGTTAAATCCAAAAATTTAATTAAATTCCTCTGTTAGTCTGAGCTGCCTCCTGCAAGAAGCGAGTGAAAGTTAAATCTTTCACTAACACCGTGATTACCAGGTGGTAGAGCTCTGTGATGGCTGCCACCGCTTTACCTGCTCCCGTTGCTAATACATTAGTACTATCATAAACTGGTGCACCTTTGTTGTCTTTAGACGAAGGCTATCCATGGGCGCTGGCAGGGGGGTACCAGGGGGTGCACTTGCACCACTCGGGAATTTCGAGGAATTATTGAAATAAAAAGCCGTTTGTCGTTTTTTTTTATTAATAATTAAATTTACGGCGAAGATTGTAAGAAAACTAAAATCTGCACCACCTGGAAATTATTTCTGCCGGCGCCCATGAGGCTGTCTTTAATCATCAGAAACACCATCTACTTATTTGCAATTCCAGGTAAAAATTGATATACAAACAATTTTTCACGACTTGCTTGCTATGTTAATTTATCATGACTTGCTGTACTTCGGAATAAATGCACGAATTCTTTTTCTTTTCTCTTTTTTGTTATGTTCTTTTTTATCAAGACAATATTTAAATTGAGTGAATGAGATACAAGACAATGGGAAAGATCTTCGATGTAGGATTGTACATGATATTGAAATGAAAAACTTCAATTTTTTTCATTAAGAACACTACCCGTGCTTTCTCATTATTTAATCTAATTTTGGATTAAAAAATCATTAAAATCGTTTTCATTCCGGAAGTGTTAGAGGCTTATTATCCGAATGTGATGAAAAGCAGTAGATTTCTCTTCCAGGAATTCGAATTTCTGATTGAATATTACTTGAATGGACAAATGCGCACTATACAACCCTTTCACTGAGTTTGAGATGGATTTACATTATATCGTAAATGATGCTATTGTGCCGAGTGCGCAGACGCGAGTTGATTGCCTCTGCGCGAATGAACTCGTGGGCAATTTATACTATCGATTTGACAATAGCGAAAAATATGCTAATTGCTCTAACCGTTTGAGTAAACAAACTCATGGGTCGGTTCATTTAAGAGTCAAGCTAAAATTATTGTTATAAACACTTTTTGATCTGTTTTTTGTCAGTTAAACCTTCTTATGATATCATTGTTTGTCATATAAATTGTGATATCTATTGTAAAAATATATTTTACATGATTGTCTTTATTGCCTAACATAGATTATGTTTTAAATATATAAATTCAATACTAAGGTCCGCTTTCAACAAACTATTTGAATACCTTGTAAGTGAATGTTACTATAGTTAAAATCATTTTAATTTAATAGCATATTTAATAGATAGATGGAAGTGGATCTAAGTAAATTAAGTGAATAAATGTCACAAATTATACGAATTTATTTTTTACCAGGAATATAGATGTAAGTTTGACGTAAGTACCTATAGCACAAAGGCATGTCCCTGTTGGGAATCGAATCCAAGGACCATCTTTAACTTCTAATCAGTTTACGCAATCTTAATTACTAAAAGAGATTAAAAGTTATTGTTTACGTTTAAAGGCTTTATTTTTATGAGAAAAATATACTAGGGCTGTTATCGTAGTATTTGTTAAAAAAATGTAACTTATATTTTGTTAAATCTGTCACTGTGCCGAATAAAACGATTTTAGTTAAGAAAAGTTAATATTTTTTTATATATACCTACATATTTTACACAGATGCACGATGTGTCTTAAGAACACCATAGTACTGGCCGAGGTACACAGAGTGGGTTGTACCTTGGCCGTACAAATACCATGTTTTAAAACTCTTTAATCACATTCAAGGATGAATTATACATTTCTAATATTTTTGGTGTTAGTCCGGGCCCCTTTGAAAAACAAAAGCTCATCTGCCGTTCTGCCAGGCAGGTCGTAAAAGGCAAGCGATTGGTTAGCCAATTATTTAGCTTTACCGATTGTTTAGCTTAGGCGAGTCTCTACTATCGTGACTACAAGATCGTCTCGCCCGAGTTCCACCACCTAACCTATTCCTGCTGCAATAGCGTCAGTGCCTGTCAATCTCATGTCCTGGTTTAGAGAGTAAAGTAGCCGGTAAGCTTATGCAAGTGGTATTAAGACCTCGCCAGAAGGATAGATACACTTCATCAACGTTGGTGTCTATAGGCTATGGTTGTCTCTTTTCATCACGAGAGCCATCTGCTTATTTACATACATACACACATACATATCTTCACGCCAGATCCCTTACGAGGTAGGCAGAGAGAACCGAATGCCATACATCACGATCCTTGCAGGTTTGTTTGCTTCTTCGACATTAGTTATTCTCTTCATATACACACACCGGTTGCGAAGATTCTTGACACCACCTTCGGATAGTACTCGATCAACCCGTCTTACCCGGTACTGACATTCTTCCACATTCGCATTGTATATCTGTTTTGCTAACCTTTCATCTACCATTTATTCTACATGTCCAAACCAACGGAGCATGCCCTTTCTCATCTTTACACCGAGACTTTCTTTCAGGCCTACGCTCTCTCTCACTTCGACGAAACCGGTCTGCAAGAGTTACGCCAAAAATTTTTCGTAGCGACCGCGTTGATTCTATTTTCATGCCCTTTCTGACATTCTCAACTTTTACTACTAATAGCGATGGCATAAGCACATAATTATGCAATGCAATGCCTTAATACTGTGCTTATAAATTATCACCCTAACGCTCCATTCACTATTTTTCATGCACACATTCTTTTTTTGACATCAGCAGTGTACTTTCCATCCCTGCTAAGTACATCTAAGATATACAAATTCATCCACTTGTTCCAGCACTACATCATCGATCAGAACTCTTCTCTTTGAAATACAATAATTTTAGTATTTTTCGCATCCAATTGTAAGTCTCTTACAATCATAATTCATAACTGTGACCAATGTTTGAAGCTCAGATGGAGTTAAGCCCAAAAGTACAGCGTCATCTGCATAAAGCAAGTTTACCACTATATCACTAATGCACATTCCCACATTCATCGACCTTAATCTTTGGAGACATTTATCCAGATATCCAATGCAATAACATAAATAGTTAGTCCTGTTATTCTTACCAGGATCTTCAGGAATAGCGATTTGATTTTCTTTACCAGATCAGCTATTTTTCGGATAAACTACTGACCTTGAATAAAATTAAATTTTTGGAGAGGGATTCTGTAAACCGGCAATTTCTTCCGAGAAAGGCAGCAGAAGCACAAATTATTTATCTCACGGATAAGTTACCGACCTTGAATAAAATTAAATATTCGAATAAGGAGTCTTAGACCTGACTCTCTCATCCAAGGAAGGCAGCAAGCGCGCAAATTGCTCAATTTTTCGGATAATTTGTAATCTACTTGGAATAAACACCAATGACTTCCTGATTTCATTAAAAATCATTAATTTTCAGAGTTAAACATTTAACTTATTTTATATTATATAATAGTTCTTCGACACGCTAAATTGTATACGTTTTAAATGTAGCCAAAATCTAATTAGAATTCACTTCAATATTAAAGTGATGTAATTTAAAAAAAAATGAGCCACATTTAGGGATATAAATTGCTTGATTTTCGAGATAAGAATAGAACCACTCTTTTAGGATGTTTTTAATGTTTCGCTATTGCTGAGATAATAATAAAAATAATAGTATGAAAAAACTAATAAACAAACACCCATTTGTAGAAAGTCGAACTAATAAAGAAATAAATAAAAGTTGGTGAAAACTAAAAACAACACGCTTTTATTCAAAATCGAACTAAACAATAAATAATAGTTTGAAAAACTTAAAAACACGCTTTTGTAGAAAATCGAACAATAAAATGAAAAATAAATAATAGTTTAAAAAACTAGAAAACACTTTAATAAAAAAGTAAAAACCAAACTAAAAAATAAAAAATAAATTTAAATGAAGAATAGTATTAAAATTATATAAATTTAAATTAAGAATAGTGTAAGTAGGAAAAATATTATTGCATTGTATAAAAAGCGTGGGTTGCATAATCTCAATAGATATCTTAAAAAGCACCCCACACTTTTTATCCAATGCAATATTTTTTTCCTATATACACTTTTCTTAATTTAAATTGATATATATTTTTACACTATTCTATTTATTTTTAGTTATTTTTTATTTTTTAGTTTGGTTTTTACTTTTTATTAAAGCGTATTTTTAGTTTTTTTTAACTATTATAAATAAATTTCTTTACAGCTGAAATCAGTTGTCAAAGTTAAAAAAGATTTTATTGTTTAGTTTAAGGTCGAATTTCGGCCACGGGTATTTCATCTGATCCCAGTAGTTGTGGTTGGAGTCATACTACCTATGAACACACTAGACGCGATGTAAGCTGACAGTCTGACTGGTTCACTCACATAGTGGTTAGGCATCAGCTCACTATAATTAATGTATTTGTACAACGATCTAAAAGTTATACTTTACTAGCTGCTGTCCGCGTCTTCGTCCGCGCGGACTTCATTTACTCCGCTTCTACTAGTGACAACGTGTTAGTATATAGCCTATAGCCTACATTGATAAATAATTGGGCCATCTAACACTTTAAAGTTTTTTTGAATCGGACCAGTAGTTCCTGATATTAGCCAGTTCACTCAAACAAACCAATTCTTCAAAATAAGCTTTATAAAATTAGTATCGATTACTATATATTTCTTATATCATAAGTAGATGGCTCACCTGATGGAAAGAAACAATCATCGCCTACAGACATCAAAGATGTTAATGGTGCGTTGATATCCGTGTGGCGGGGTCTTAATGCCAAGTGCAGATTACCTAGCCGGTAAACTGCATTTTGCATTTAGACCCAGCCTTACCCTCCAAACCAGAACATGACGCTATTGTGCCAGAAATAGGCAAGGCAGTGTACCAGATACGGACGAGGCGAATCAGATAGAGGCCACATATCAAGAAATTGGCCAGTAGACTAAGTTCAGCAGCATTCGCAGTAAAAAAAATTAAGCAGCTTACTGATGATGATACTGCACGCCTTGTTTACTTTAGTTACTTTCATAGTGTTGTCATATGGAATTCTTCTCTGGGGGAATTCCGCTGAAATAAATACTATATTTGTATTACAAAAAAGGGCTATAAGGGCAATTTACAATCTTAGTCCAAGGACCTCCCTTGGAGAGAAAAATTCAAAGAAATCAATATCTGAACTATAATTTCTCAGTAAGTATATATTCGAAATCTTGATGAACGTTCGTAAAAATATTTGCTTATTTAAAAAGAATAGTGATATTCACTCCCTAAATACAAGGAACAAAAACAATCTTGCTGTGCATGTGTCTCGGCTCCACAGAATAAGCAACTCTTTTATGGGGCAAAGTATACGCTTCTACAAAAAGCTGCCTGGTGCCATTAGAGATTTACCAGTTAACAAATTCAAAAAATGTGTTAAAACAAAACTGTGTAAAAAAGGTTATTATAAAATATCTGAATATCTTGATGACAGGAAAGCATGGGATTAACTGCTCATATCGGCTATCCTTATTATTAATGTAACAATTAGATACTAATTAAATATTATGTAATATTTTATGTAAAAAATGTTATGAAAAAAAGACAAGCCCGCTGAGTTTCTTCCGCCGGATCTTCTCAGTGTGTGGCCGCGTTTCCGATCGGTTAGTAGTTTAAAAAAATGTTGACGCGTCAAAATAAATTGTAAAAAGTTTTATTGAATAAAGTACTTCTGATTTTTGATTTCTGATTTCTGATTTCAGAACTCTACCATCTAGTACTCGTAATAACGATGATAGTAACTCGCATATCCAATCATTCGTCTTTTACGAACTGGTAAGCAGCACGGCAGATGGTTTATTCCTTTTCCTTATATCATAAGATAGCAAACCGGCAGATGGGTCTCCTGATGGAAAGAGTCAACCATAGCCTATAGACACCAAAGATGTTAGGTGCGTTGCTATCTTGTGGTGAGGTCTAATGCCACATGCATAAGTCTACCGCCTACCTTACCCTCCAAACCGGAACACGACAGCGACAAGCACTGTCGCTATTGCGGCAGGTATAGGTAAGCCGGTGGTACCAGACCCGGGCGAGACAATGCAGAACTCTACCACCTAGTAGTCACGATGACAGTGACTTGCATAGCCAATCGGTCGCCTTTTACGACCTGCCTGGCAGAGCGGCAGTTGGTCTATTCTTCAAAGGAGTCCCAACATGGGGGAAAGGGTACCGACTAATACGGGATACTATATTATAAAAGTATTATCACGTCGAAAACCTTGCAGGATGGGCAGACTAAACTGGATGTCAGTACCGCTTTAGAGAAACAAAAGTACCTTCACACCCGTATCCCCGCAGAGGTA